>CAXIVM010000003.1:0-10000 GCA_964035705.1 Porites rus
GGCTACAATGAGTGTGAGCAGAGCCTCGGAAGGATCACACGCAAACTTTTCGAGGACACACTGAAAAGGATATCCGCCAATTACCATGTGGACCGTGCTTCTTTGAGTCTCCCACTATCTTGGTGCCAAAGGTATTTGGATAGTCGTGAGGCTTCCACAAGTGGAATCAACAATAGTCAATGTGCAGTTCCGTCACGTTGTGACTCTGTGTGAGCCAAAATGCTGGTGCAGTTTTATAGGCTTATCGGGCACGTCACTTTGTGGAAGTTTCCTGATGGTGTCAAACCCCAAGACTCTGAGGACTTGCGTGAACACGCATTGTGGCAACGAATGTGTTCAACGTTCCAGATCGTTCTTGCTTCCTGGCAGCAAAGAGCACAGAAAGAGTCTCGGATTCACCACTGAATACATTTGTCAAAAAGTCATGCCGATAAAGTTGATGGCATACAAGTGTAGTGTGACGAGGTGCAATGACATGATTGCATTTTGGCAAGATGGCTGTTTTGATTTGACAGAGGATTTCTTTCCTGGATGCACCCCTCGATCTTGAATTTGAACTCGAACTGGAACAGTTAGAATCCAACCTTGAAAGCAATTTTGAACTCGAACTCGAGTTCCAAAATCGAATTCGAACTCAGACCGGAACACTTAAAATTCAACTCTGGAAACATAGAAGGCCTCGAACTCGAATTCGGACTCGAACTGGAACGTAGAACTCAAGCCTGGAAGCGTTGAAGGCCTCGAACTCGAACTCAAACTCTTATATAGTAGGTGAGTGATGATAGTGATGTTGGGGGTGTTCGGGCACCACTTTTTTGTTCTTTTAAAGGTTTCTCTAGTCTCGGCTTAAGGATGCTTAGGGCTTCATTTCATTTCTTTAGTCTTTACGGTGTCTTTGGGCTTAAGCGTCCGAACTTGGGTTCAGGGTTTCTCTGGGCTTGGCTTAGGGCTTGGCTTCTTTGGTCTTTAGGGTTTCTTTAGCTGTGCTTGCGAACTTCACTACTTTAGGACATGACTTCTTTAAGGTTTCTTTGGGTTTGGTTTGCGGGGTTTAATTAGGGTGTCTGTGGCTTAGGGCTTCACTTCTTCAGGATTTTTACGGGTTTGGCTTGCAGGGTTCGCTTCTTTAAGGTCTCTTCCCTAGGGTTTGTTGGGGTGGGCTGCGGGGTGTTCGGGTCTGACTTCTTTCAGGTTCCTTTCGGCTTGGCTTTAGCTTTGGTTTAGGGCTTCACATGGCTTCACGACTTTGGGCTTATCTTGCTTGGTCACTACTTCAGGTTGTTTTTGGGCTTGTCTTGCTGGGGGTTCGCTAGGTTTACGGGTCATACTTCTTTCGAACTCGAACTGGCCCTCTCCCATGCCTGCAGCCTCCGATTCAAACTCGTACTCGAACTCGAACACCTCCAAGTTGATGGCATACAAGTGTAGTGTGACAAGGTGCGATGACATGATTGCATTTTGGCAGCGTCTCATGTCTTGTGCTGCCCACGTGGCATGCATGTTTCCAGATGGCGATGGAAGATTGACGAAGATTGTCTGATTTGACAAAGGATTTCTTTCCAAGAGGAGGCTTCCACTCTCCTGCTTTGCAATTTGGTTTGCCCAAGCACTGATGATATTCACATACTTATCTAAGCAATCTCAGAACATATCCGTGCCTGATCGGCAAGCTTCTACAAGACAGACAAGAAATCAAGCCATGCTATGCTATGGTGTGCATCCATGAATGTGGTACCGTGACAAGCAAGCAGAACAGTGGTGTGCAAGTCTCAAAGATTCAATTTTTGCAACAATCCACATTCACCACACATTTATATAGCAGGAGTGCAAGATAAGCGTAGACTTTGTCGACTTCTCAGGTCTTGCAACGAGAAGTGCAATGAGGAGCGATGCATTTCTGTCCAGACTCAAGGATTTGCTAACATGAAAGGGATGTGCCGGCTCCACAAAACAAGTTTTTGCAAGTCCAATCTTAAGTATTTGATCATTTCATCGGCGCTTGCCAAAACCATTGACAAGCATTTGTTGATTGAGGGCTTTTTGGAACCACTCTGAACTATTCCAGTTCTGTCGGTCAATCGATGCTCAATTTGATCAGCCTTGAAGGCCATCACAGTTTAGGGAGAGCTGCGCTTGCCTCTTACGTCCTGAGATGTGGTGATTAGTTTAGGCCTGCAAAGCCAGGTGACCAGGTCCCAGCCATGTCCCAAGGCTGACGCATGATGCTGATGCGTGTTGCTAAAAGCAGACCGAACCGAACATCAAGAGCATTTAGGTTCGACTAGAGCAAGGAAGCCTGACCAACACAAGATTGTGGTTTGAGTCTATTTCTAAACTGGAAGCTATGGTCAATGCATAGGCTAGTCCAAATCATTTAAAAATATGATGCCTATGGTGTCTTCCTGGAGGTACCTAGGGCCTGCCAACTGGGGTGGGGCTAGGCCCCAGAATGCCTAGATCATGCCATGTGTTTGCATGGCTGACAAGCAAAGCTCCTTTTCTGAAGACACGGTTGGTCTGTCTGATTCTCTCTGGGCTACCACTGCTTTGCAGTGAAGGTTGTGCGCAACCTTGGCGGGAGAGTGAAAGGCAGGCAAAGGTAGGCATGAATCTATGTGTGCGTGTGTGTGTTGTGTGTGTGAAGTCTTAACACGCAAAGCTGAAGTGGCTGAAGCGACTCAATCCAATCCTAGCCATATTACTCTTGGATCCTGACAGTCTGATTCATTGTCGCACTGTGTTTATTTTTCTTCTCTTTGCTGAAACGGTATTGGTCGCACCGTGGTGGCTTTGCCAAAAGCGACAGCCCAGCCCCATGCGGACGCCACGGCTAGCTCCACGTAAGTGCGGTAACAGTGCAAGGACAAGTAAGCGGTGGAAACCTGAAGCTCAAACATGTGCACACCAGAAATGTTGTAGAGTGGTAGATAGATACTAGTCCTAGTTGTTGTTGTTGTTGTTGTTGTTGGATGTTGGGCCTTGGGTGTTGTTTTTGTTGTTGTTAGTTGGTTGTTGTTGTTGTTGTTGCTGTTCAGTTTTAGTGTATCTTTATCTCAAAGAAATCGCCGCTTCACCGCTACTGCAAACCGCAAACCAGGCTAAGTCTAAGTTTGTTGTCTGTGATGCATCTCTTTGGGCACACACAAAACAAACCAGACCACTACAAACCAACTGGCAACTGACGCCCCGGGTCACCAGCTGGTGTGACAAATCACTTCAGAGGCTCACTGTCCAAGAGCTGACGCCGGTTTCATGGCTTCCATGCCACTTCACTTCAGCAAGTGGCTTGCTTCTCGAGGTGCTTTGAGGGTCAAATTCAATGCACCACCACCCGAATCTGCAGCACTCTTGCCACGCTTGGATTCAATGTAGCCCACACATCCACGCAGTGCACGTCCATGTGAACCTGTTTCTCCAGCATCTGCCGCTGCCGAGGCTGCCGCAGTGGTATCTTCCGCAGTTTGCTCAGGCTTGCCTGAATCTTCTCGCCCTCGCTTGCGGGTCTTGAACTTCTCTCCAGGCCTTGTTGCGCTACAAAGAACAAACAAATTCCACAGCTCAGCTCGACCAGGAAACCAAAACATCATCATCAACTGATCATCAACACAAATCAAAACACAAAAAACTTAATGGTCATGAATCATGATCCAGGCAAGTTGCACAAGCCCACGTTCCAAGATAGCAAACTTCTGGTCGCCGACGGTGCAAACGCGTGCACATGTCACAAATCCATCTGAGTCTTCAAGGGGCACCAGTGAACCAACCGAAAGCAAAAGCTCCTTGCCACGCCAAGAAAACTTGACTTGCTTTTGCTGCCACTTTAGAGGTGTAGATTGCTTCTCATCCGCAACCAATGGAACCATCCATGCAGCTGATGGTGTGGTGCACTCAAGGTGTCCAAAAGCGCTTCCATCCACGCCAAGTTCAACACCGCCTGGCGTTGCACAGGTCAACTCGACTCGATAATGACTGATGATGAACTTATGAAGTTATAAGTGTTTGTTGTTGAAGAAGCAAAAAGCGATAGTCCTGTCAGCCTGGCTAGCAAGAATATGGATTTAATGAATCATATATTGACCCATTGACACATTGAAAGATTCAAATGAAATCTCGAAACCAACCAAAACAACAAACCACACCACAGTACAAAGTACACAAACAGTTAAACAAAGTCTGAGCTATGTTGCAGCAAGACACCAAAAGGTTTGTCGCCCAACATGACTGGCAAAGGAACACATGTGGCTGGTTTACCAGGCCCACGTTGAACTTGTGCTTTGGAGCGTGCTGTCCCCTGCGCCCCACCTTGCATGAACTCACCTGAGTTGATTATTTTTTGGTCAATGATACATTGTTTGGCATTCAGCTTACAGGCTTACAATATCCTATTGTTGCAAAAACATAAAAACTAAAAAACACATAGCCAAACACCAGTCTGAATCAGTCTAAGTCTGAGTGGCAAATCACACCAAAGAAAACCAGCTGAAACTCTTGAGGAATATGAGCGTATTCGACACCTGAGGCTGGTGATCTATGGATTCGATCTTCTTCTTGCAGCTCCCAAAGTAGGGTAAAAGGCAATGAAGTTGAAGAACGTCGTGATGTGCCTGTCTCTGGTGGCTGTGCAACGTGCAATCGAAGTCTGTTCCGAAAAGGTGCTTCCACTTCACCAGCGTGCTTCAACAGGTGTGTTTGGATGCTGAGCTGTAGTTCAAGCATACCCTCAGATGAAAGCACATCAGGTGAGCATCCAAACGAAAGCAACGAGTTCCAAGCAATGACATCACTGAGTTGATCGCGATCAGATGTTGGTTGTCCCTGGTCAAGATCTCCCTTGGCCACAGCGTCTCCCAAAATCTTCTTGGAGCCAGCGTTCACTGGTCTTGCCCCAATGGATGTAAGAACCACTTTGCTGTCACAGGACCCACGTGATGACAAGTCTTGCAAAGCGGCAGTCCAACCTGCAAACATGTTCTCGAACGAAACAAAGCAGGCATCCAACGCAGCAAGCTGTGTGAGAGTCTCCTCGTTCTTCAAATGGCCAAAGAGAGATTGCAAATTTGACGCTGTGGATGATGTCAAAGAGATCAGCAGCTGACACATGTACACTGCCCTCAATTGCATCAAGACCTCAACGTCCTCTGCCTTCAGGTTCAGATGCTTTACTTCAGAGGGCCCTTCTGGCAATGACCATCCTGACATGTGTCATCAGTGAGAGGCAATGCACTTGGGACAAGACTGTTTGGGACAGAGGTCGTTCTGATGACATGTCTCATGTATGGTTTGCTAGTTTACCACTACTAGTTTTTGAGATTGCTACCCTTGATAGAACACGAGCCACGCAAACACCATGTCCTGACACAGTCTCTTCAGCCAAAAGGTTGGCAAAGGCAATGAACTGGTCGTTGAACACTTCATGGACCTGCTTTGCGATCTCAAACACCAAGTCTGAGAGAACCACCTGGTCCGAATGAATAGTGCATGATTTGATGTCGCCATCCTTGCATGAGTCACCCTCTTTGGCCAATCCACGACCGCATCGACAACTGCAGCTGGAATAAAGGACACTTGCCTTGAGCTTTCCAAACGATGAGTGAAGGGACACCTTCAACGGTGAATCTGTGCGAAGTGGACTCTGGGCTTCGCCAGCAAGCCAATGTTCAATGGCAGGAGCCCATTGCTTCAGCCTCTCGCTCACTGAAAGCTTGTTGGATGCATCATCTTTCTCCTGAACATGCATGCTCACAGCAGCTTCCAAATTTTGCAGACCTGTGGAGGCTCCTCCAGCTGTATCGGCTTGCATTGCAGCCTCCAAAGAACTTCGCATATCCTGAACCAATTGACCAATGATCTCTGAAAGACTGAAAGAAACAATTCAATTCAATACTTCAATACAATAAATAAAACAGCCGGCCCGGTGCTCTCCGATTAAACACTTCAATCACTCCCTCACACACACACACGGTCCCGCCTGCACCACCTGCCACAAGGCATACTCCTTCAGGGCTGCGCGAAGCCCTGACCATTTCTTGTGGGTCTTGCAACCTCTGGCTGTCGAAATCTTCACTGATCCGGTGAAGCAGAACAAAAGACCCAAGCGAAGCATGCGAGATCTGAGGGAGTCAAAGTCGAATGAGACAGCGTCAACTCCAAGGATCTTTGTCAAACTGTTCACACTGTGCCGTACGCACTGAAGCAAATCATCGATCCAGAGCTTGCTGCGCACACCCACTTCACATTTGATGGTGGTGCTAGTAACGTCTGTCTCCTCCGGTAGCTGAAGGTTGGCCAACGCAGTGCCGCCGCCACCTGACCTGGATGCATTCGCTTTTGCTTTAGCACGCTTCTTGGGCTGCTGATTCTCTTTTCCAGATCTCTTTGGAGCACTGGTACCTGATGTCACCACGCTTCCACTCATGATGGTCCACAAACGAGATACTAGCTGCTTCTTTGACGCTGTGTCAAAGACCCAGCTATCTTCACTGTTGTCTTCAAGCAGCGGTACCTCAGTTAAAGGGCCAAGCCGGCCAAGCCAATCAATGACATATGAAACATTACAAAAGTAGGAAACACACCCGCCGCACCAGTCTGTGTAACTGTGACCTGTGAATCAACTAAGCCAGTTCAGTTACCCCAGGACCCCAGCACCCCAGGCTAGTCTGAAGCATTGCACTCAAGCCGAGGCACACAGAACTTGCACAACTCCACAATGAGAAGTTTGATCTCGTTCTCTGATACACCATCCCACAACGATGTGGTGACACTGCTGATGATGTGCTGAATGTTCTGCAGCACTGCAGAGTTGTTCAGCCGTGGATGTATGAAGTCACATTGTTCAGACATGACCTTGACAAAGACCCCGGTGGACTCAAGATTGGTAGAGGGAGTAGTCATCAATCCCCAGCGTTTGCACAAAGCGTTGTAGCATGCTCTGGCTGATTCGTACAACCTCCACTCTGTAAAGACCTCGTTGAACTCCTGGTGTTGCTTGATGAAGTCTGCACCTTTGCAACGACACAGATTGAGTTTCATAAGTCAACATTCGACAGTCGACAGTTGACAAACACATACTGGGTGAGTCTATCTTTATCCAACTCCAACCTGAACATATCTGCATTGTGACAGTTGTGACATGTGTCACTGTGTCACGTGTTGGTGTCATCAGTGGTTGGGGTTGTCACAGTTGTCAGTTGTCCACAGACCACTGGAACCAAAACGAAACAAACAACAAAGGTCAAGAAACAAAAGCCAAAACGACAAACAAGTACAATTTTCAAGACGGCTGACACTTGGATTCATACCCCTTGCAGTTCCAGGTTATGCCAGCATCTTTCTTCCAGATCTGCAGGGCGTTGTCAACCTGTTCCATGAGACAAGACTATCAGTAGTCAGTAGTTGGAACGATAACGAAAGTAAGTTACATCTTTCAAACAAAAATCAAAAGCCAGTGGCCAAAGAATCCAAAGAGTCTAAAGTCTAAAGTCTAAACCGTTCAAAAGTGTTTAGCTAAGCAAAGCCAAATGACATCCGGCACAAGCCAAAGGACATCGAGAAAGCTGTTAGCAGAGCCTGAGTGGAACCTGTTGTGGTACGACACCAAAAACTTCAGCACCGCAGTTGGAGTCGCGTGGTGGATGAGCCGGCTCTCCAAGCCACGTGTCAGTGAAAGCTTCAAGTTCTCATTGTTTGGTTCCTCAAGCAGTGCCGTGTAGAAGCTCTCCGTCAAGCTACCAAAGGAGAGTGCAAGGTATGGTCCCTTCTTCTCTCCCAACGAGTCAGGGGCTGGCATCACCAACCAGGGTTCTCCACGAACACCCTCGACAATCCCGCGTTGCTTGCACGAAGTCACGTATGCAGCCTTGACTCCAGACTGCTGGCGGGAATTGCAAGGATGTCGTGCAATGTTCCTCGTCCGTTGGGTGTATGGAACTTGATGCTGCCCCACGTCGTTGCAGTCAGTAAAGAAACGAACTCGCGTTTTGTCACCCACCTCACGTTTTGTTCAAGACCATAGTCATAATGTTTTGTCAGTTGTGTTTTCACAAATTTTATTAGTGTTTATGTTGTGCTTTTTGTGTTACTGGTTTTACAATTACAACATAACAACAACTGACAAACAGACAGATAAGCAAGCAAACAAATATACAAATAGAACAAAGAACTAGAACAATAGACTATGAAGAAACATTGAAACAAAAAACAAAGTATTATCAGTGTGTGTGTGAGCGAGTGGCTTGATATGTTGTCCAAATGGCCTCAAGTAGCGCACGGCCAGTGATGTCTCCAAACAAGTCTGCGATTGAAGCTTCAGAGCGGTAGACGTCCACTCCTGCTTTTGCCTTTGGAACTGTCGAAGCCATCTCGAAGCAATGCTCCAGACTTGAAGATGTTTTCCAAGACGGTGTGCAGCGGGAGAGTTCCAAGGTATGGCACTCACACCGATCACGACTGACCAGTGCCAATGGTTTGCTAGGTTTTTTGTGGTCACCTTGAAGAGTTAGTCTTGGAGTGTTTTAAATCTAGGTCTAAACTCTAGCCCTAGCCACTTGAAGTGCAACATCAGACAACAAATTATAAACAAACTAGATTAGACAAGTTGATATGAGTTGAGTTGATATGATTCTTCGTGGGAATATGGGGTTGCAGCGCTGAAGTGTCAACACATGTCGCATAGCACAGCACAGCATACTGCATCATTTCATGTTGAGCCTCTCTGCGTAAATGATCCGAACATGTCATAGTTGACAGTCGACAAATGATTCAGAATCACACACACTGAATGTCAATCATTTTCATTTTTCATGAAATGCTAATGATTATGATTCTTTAGTCTTTTGTTTTCTTTAGATTAGCCGCTGGCCAAACCAACAACATCTCATCTCATGATCCAATGAGCTGTGCCCACCCCCAAGTCCTGACTTGAGGGTCCCCACGCACTCATGGCGTTGCAAGATGCCGTGAAAGGGTCATGGCCTCAGGCAGACCGCTTTACGGATGTGGATGTGGATGTGGGTCGAAGTGGAAGTGTGCTAACATCTGGATTGGGCAGATGACAAATGATGACAAAGTCAAGCTGTAGTGCTGCAGGCTGTAGGCTAGACACCGTAACGTAACCAACAATGCAAACCATATTACCATATTCATGTTCAAGCCAATTGCCAGTTGCCTACAAATGACTTCTTCAATGCAGCTGAAAACAATAAGTTTTTTTGTGTTTCGCTGTCTCACTGTCACACTGTTTCATCTTTCAGCAGGCAGTCTGTGTGTTCAGCTTCGCTTGCGTCTGTGGCGCACGAATTATGGGCTGAAACCAAGCCGGCGTAGCGTAGACGGTCATGACGGTCATGAGTCATGAGCCAGAGACGAGTCGAACATATATTGTTTAGTATCATAATATGTTGTCGTGCGACGAAGCAGTGCAGTGTTGTGGTGTAAGTTACTGTGATGAGTTATGACTCTATGTATAGTTGAACAGAGTTGAACAGTTGAACATCAACATAACCTACGCCGTGTGCAGCTCTCATTGTCGGTTGGTTCTCCGCCGCGTTTGCCCATGGTATTTTCCACACCCAGGGCCCGCTGACGTTTCAACCATGCTGTTTGCAAATGCATCATTCCAGGATCCATGATTGTTTGCGACAGCGCAAACAAAATCATAGCCCCAGCGCATGACACGTGCATCGCATTACCTGCTTGGGACACTGTCGTTTGACGACCTGGCCACCCCGCTGGCTGAATGCCATGGTCTTGTTGCCATTCCCGTAGGTCAAATGAATTGGTTGGCACTCTGCCCGGTGTAAATTTTGTGGTGACTGGAATCCCCTGCAAGGTGAGGGTTTCTTTCCTTGTCAGCCACCTGCGGAAATCGTGGCTCATAAGCAAAGTAGAAGTCGCAGTCAAGGTCATCATTGCCTGACAAAAGGCTAGATTTCATGAATAACAGGCGTATGTATGTATGGCTGTCTGGCTGTATGGCGGTCTGTATGAGTGACTTGATTTCTAG
>CAXIVM010000004.1:0-34627 GCA_964035705.1 Porites rus
GATGGATCCATGAGAAGCAACAGAAGTGGGATGCTTGGGCTCAGCAAAGTGCTGGAAGCTGCAAGCAATTGGATAGACGTGCAGGCTGCTGAAGCCACCACGCCTTAGAAATCATCATGGTTTCGTGGAGTGAGTGAGTGAAAACCACCTGTGTGGGATTCGGACAACTCACGGTCATTCTTTGAGGCCATGCCATTCACGTAACCATGAAATGATTTCAGGGAGTGTAAGATGATTGAGTTCTATTTTGCCTTTTCTAATCCCCCCGAAGTTGCAGAATTCTGGCCCATTGAATCCAAGAACCGCTGGTGTTTTCGCATCACTGGAGGGTTTGCGCACTCCTTGGTGCGCTAGAATGAGATGTATTTTTACACCAGGGCGTGTTACGCCGGGGAAGGATCAACATGGAATATGAACAGCCCTGTTCAGGAAGTGAACACACACAGTCCCTAGCATTCCAAGTTCCAATATCAATTGAACATTGAGCTGGTTTTGTGGTGTCAATTCCTTGTAAACCATGGTTGTTCAGTAAATGCCCACTACTGCAAATTGTATAATGGCGGTTGGAATCCTATGGCAGTTTTTACGAAGAAGCTGGCTGAAGTTGTCATGGTAATCCTACGGCCAATGTTCAATCCCCTCGCTTTTTCTTCTTCTGTTCTTCACGTGAGGACAGTGGGATGACTTGAAAAGTCCCGTTGTGGTTCCGAGAAAGACTACAAGCATAGACCGAACGAAACTCTGATTCCGATTCCTGAATCATCCTCCTCATATGAAGAGACCTTGCCATCCATGTGTTTGGGGGAATGGCTGAATTTATATACAGATCACCTTCATTAAGTGATCACTGGGAATGTCCTGGTCTCCCCAGCGATCCTTCTCAGGAACGTTGGATTCCCAAGGAGACGAACTGCCACGAGGGTTTCGGTCTCATCTCAGCGCGCCTTGGGTGCGGAGAAGACGGACGGGACGGCGTTTTCCGGACGGGAAAAGCCGGGAATCCAAGAGAGTTAATGGTCCTCAAATAGAGAGTGGCATGCTTTCCCCATACATTCTGAGAGATGTGCAACTTGGAGGGTGTGGAAGTTGGATGCCCCTGTCACATGGATGGGACAAAATACCATCCAAGCTCGCGCTGGAACTCCTGGTAGAACTTCTGAAGGCCTAACAACAGCCAGTAGATAGAAGAGATCGCCCCAAGGCTGGGCAGATAACTTTTCCCGGCGCCTCGCAACGGGCCCTGACTCAAGGCACCCTGTGTGCGTCCCAAAATCGTGTGAGGAACGCCCAATGGGACTCGATTCGTTCATGGTCTCAGCTTGGGGACGTTTTCTCAGGTTAGGAACCATAGGTTTTTCCCAAGCAAACATCCCCAAAGGCATCCAAACACCCATTGGGTGTCTATATGAATTTGGACATCCCACTAACAACTGGGTCGACTGGTCTATTTTCCGAACCCAGGTCGGGTTGTTAGAGGCATCCCAGATTTAAACCATGCACGCCCCATGTTTTTATAGGGATCGTCCGGTCTCTGCAGACTCCGTCTCTGCGAGGTCCGGCGCCTTTGTGGAGACCCGGGCAGAAGCGGTCGGCTGTGGCTTATGCCCGGCTGGCAGGTCCTCCCAGGAGGTGCTCGACAACGAGGGCAAGACCTATCGGTGTGAAGAATGCCCACCTGGAGACCCGGATGTCAGTCGAACGTGAGGGAGGGTGCCTGGCCCCCCACCAGCACCCATTGGTCAGACTCCCGAAGCACATCGAAGCACCGTTTTTTATTATCGAACCATTTTAGCTTGTTAAAACGAACAGGTGCACCATTTTAAAGGATGGTCTTGGAAGGCTAGGGTGCGGATTTTGCGGATCTAAATCCCCACGACAAAGGAGCCAAGCACAGCAAAGATTCTTAGCAAAGAGGAAAGAAAGCGCGGCGGTACAAACCTTGCAAAGCACTTGCAAAGCGTTTGCTTCGAGGAACACTCACATGGAAGTGGGCATCGCTACTAGGAGCAAGGACGCTACTAGGGGCTCCTGGCCGTACTACTAGGAACAAGAAGTTCACCAGTTGTTGGGTTTTCGGACCCGTTGGGCACGGAACTTGCGCCACAAAATGAGACCCGGAGCAGAGGATACGCTCCGAGGTTCCACCAACATAGACCGAAACGCTCGTCGTTTGGACGGTGGATCTTTGAGCATTTTCGCCTGCTCGGTCCGGTTGGCCGTCGACCCGGTGGGGCCGGTGAACCCGAGTGCATTGGAGAGCGTGCGCTTTAGCTGAAAGGCTGAAGGGGCCGAGACCGCCGAGACCTGGGTTTTGTAGAAGAGTCATGGGTCTTCGGGATTCAGGCTCATTCAATCTGAGTCAACTGCAACATCATCACCCCCATAATTAGTGATTCCAGCGGGAGCTTTTGGCGGCATTCTGAAAGAGGCATTTTTTTTTAGGCCCAAGCAGCTTTCTACTGGCACCATGTCCTCCTAACCTGGTTTTGCTATCCGGTTGATGTTATTTTGCCTATGGGTAAATCCCCTTCCGGGGAAACTTGTGACTTTGTCCCGGCTCCCGGAACTTCAACCGTCTTCCAACCTGGTCTAGGGCGCCCGAGCTTTGTCTGTTCGGATGCAGACGCTGCCGGTCCTTCTCCCACCAAGTCACCCACCTTTGTTCTTGATCATTCTGCTGAGGATTTGTCTTAGTCGCCGCCATTTGGGTTTGGGGGGACTCCGTCCGGACGATTGTGCTTTGGAGTCGTGGCTGAGGATATAGCCAGCCCAACACCTTCTCGACTACCTGCGAGCCCTGCCCAGCGGGATACTACACCGATGTCAACGGCAGCAAGTCTTGCATGCACTTGTCAAGAGGGATCTTACCAGAACGCCACGGCGTCCACCAGTCCTTCGGCGCGATGGGGACCGGGGAGTCCGAAGGAAGGGATCCGGTTCGCGGTTCGGCCGGGGTGACTCGGACCAGCGTCTCTTCCGCATCGGACCAGCGTCTCGAGCAGGCAGAGCGCAGAAGTTCTTTTGGGACTCACACAGCGTCTCGACACCAAGTTCGACTCCGCTACTTTAACAAGCTCAGCATGTCCATGTACCCAGAGATACATCACAGACTGTGAGTCTTGAGGAGCGGTATGATTTCACATGGCACCAGCAGCCGGCCGACTTTCACCGGAGCCACTCCCACAATCCACTGGCTTCCACCAGGGCCTAGACGACATCCCTCAGATGTTTAGAGGCCTTTTTTTGGGGAACCAGTCAGGGCGTGCACTAGACACCTCCACAGGTCCAGGCACATGTGCTGCACATTGGACCCCCCTAAAAACGCGACCCCAGGCGGCTGACCCCAGGCGGCTGGGCCCAGGCAGCCCAGGCGGCCCAGCACAGCCCAGGCGGCCCAGGCGGCCAGCCCCTTTCTTTCGACTCCTTCAGCGAAGTCCCGAGGCTGCATTCCTTGTCCTTCGTCTCGAACCACACGGCTGCTGGCAGCAGCACACGCAGAGGATTGTGTCTGCCAGGCCGGAGAGGAAAACCTGTGTTGACGCATTTTTTTTTGTGGCTTCTGGAGGTTTCGACTTATTGGAATCCTCCAAGAGTAGGTCTGAATTCGAAGGATCGGTTTGCTAACGATTGGATGCTGTTATTCACCTTTTGCTTATTTTTTCAAGAGTCGACGACTTGAGTGAGCAGAGCAACATGAAGAAAGTTGAAGAACCCGATCCACAAGCGAAACTGATGGGCTTCTTTTCTGAAGCAAACTGGTGGGAAAGCTGCTTTTGTGGAAGGCTCGATCTAGGCTTCCCACCACGGGTTTGAATTAGCTGAATAGCCGCAATCTTGAACCACCGAGTTGTTGTACTAGGATGTTACCCGACAAAACCAGGTCAATCATTTCCTTCGTCTTGGAAGGCTGGACATGAAGGGTCTTGATTCTCTAGTAATGCCCTTGGCTACTACTAGCGATGCCCCTTGCTACTAGTAGCGATGCCCTTGTTACTAGTAGCTAGGGGTCCAAAGGCTCAAATTGACAGAGATTCTCAGAAATTTTCCGGTTTCGGACATGGCACGGCCACCGATGACTCGTCATAGGACAAGTTCATTGACATCGAGGGCGTCTGTGTGGCATGTTCCACTGGATTGCTGTGCCCTCTGGGAAGCACCAAGAAGGACGGAAGCACTTTTCAGCTAAGCACTCCCAGCAAAACCGCTTTCACCCATTTCCATGGACTGGGAACAACACCTGAAACCATTCATTCCACTTTTTCATCATCGAAGATCTTGATGCAAAAAAACACCACACATTCCGAGACACCATGCGTTTCTTGAAACATCACGCAGCAATGAGTGAAGGAGTGCCTTTTGGGAAGTCCATCAGTGGGTCCGGAACCACATGATTGAACATGATCACCTGATTGAACTTCGCCCCGCCATTGGGGGGCTCTTGGATAGGTCTTCAGGTAAGTAGCTACAGTCCGCGAACACGAACCGCACACGACTTTCGGCAGGATCTGTTGGAGAATGTGGAGGCTGACCCCAGCAAGCCAGTCGTGGATCCTTGCCGAAGTACGAGGTCTATGAGCTGGGCCCATAGTGGAGAAGTACCCAGCAACTGGGGGAAGAGCCATAATTCATCAATTAAGGTGTTGAATCCTGTTGATATGACTTTGAGGTCCAAAGAACTCGGAAGAAGCAGTTTCTGGACCCGCAAGGGGGGCCTGCTTTCAGAATTGATGTTGATTCATCTTGTTTTTTGCCCCATGGTTTGGGGGAAGCTCTTGACTTTCTTCTTCCATTACACAATGTGTGTGTGTGTTTGTGTGTGTGTGTCCCCTGAAGCTTGGTCAGAGGTGGCCTCCGACTGCTCTGATAGGGATCGGGATCCGCGTTGGGCTCGGGATGGAGGTGTTGCGCACTCCGATCCACGCGGCAGTTGAACATGATGAAGTTGCACCCTAGGATTCGAACAACCATTGTTTTTTTTTTTTTTTTTTACCTGGGGGGTGTTAAGATGACTTGTTTTTGCATGGGTCCCGACAGTCTCGGTGTTCCAGCAAAAAGCTTTTGCCCGCCAGAGGATGCAAACAGTTTTGGTGATGCTGGACACCTTTAAGTCAGCCCCAGATGCTACGTGCATTTCGTCATGAACATGGCAATACTTTCGATACGTTCCGCATTCGATCTAAGACCGCCATTTTTGGGGCAATCTCCTGTAGCAGACTTCATTCCTTCCCGAACTCCCATCTCCGACCTTCTGCCACTGTTGCCACGGTCAGCGAGACACATCTGACCTCGGCCAAGGGCCATGAAACACACCCAAGACTACGTGTCAACTGATCACCCTGGGCCAACGAAAAAGTCACTTCTTTTTGGATCCAGCAGGTGCACCCCTTGGTGAACAGGCCATTTAGTTTGGCCCACCTCTTTTGGGTCTCCCCCAAAACCGCCTGGGTTTAGGGTCCCCACAACTCCATGCTTCTTTTTCACTCAAGGGCGCCTCGCTTGCCTAGGAGCCTGGCGGCCTTCCTTTGGTCCCCTGCTCGTGCTTCGAAACATCTCCCCCAATGGCGCGCCTCGCCTTCCCCCTGCTTCGCCCCTGCTTCGCCCCTGCTTCGCCCCTGCTTCGCCCCTGCTTCGCCCCTGCTTCGCCCCTGCTTCGCCCCTGCTTCGCTGCTTCAGCCTAGGAGCCTGGCTTCACCAGTTCCCAGGACGTGCCCATCGATATCTACAAATGCGCGGATCCCACCGCCTGCCCCGGCGGCGCGCCGGGCACCTGCGACGGTGCACGCATGGGTGTGACCTGTGCCCCTCGGTGGAGCGAGGGCGCGTTCTTCTCGTCTGGCGACGCCGAGGAGGAACCGTGTTGGAAAGAGATGGACATATGACGAAGAGATGGACCATTTTGTACTGGATTCTCCTGCAGGTTTTCTTGGCTTCTTTTTTGGGTCGACAGATGGAAAAGGCTTGGCCTTTCGCGTTATCATCGACGGGCCCGAGGCGGAATGCCCCGGTGGCACCTTCCTGGCACAGGCCGCAGGGGCGAAGGGATGGAACTCCCACAGTCCCAAGCATTTGTAGTGGCAAAAGATCTCAAGTGCAACTGAAAACAAATCCCACGGTGACATGGTGGGAGATATACTCAATCAGTTGCCGGAACAAACATTTGTTTCTGGTTGGGACTGGGCTTCCTGGTGAGTCTGGGGTTTGGTCTCCGGCATTGGCGATGCAGACTGCGAAGTAGTAGACCTGTGTTCCAGGAAGGAAAGACATGACCCCTCTTCTCCGGACCCTTTGCACGGTTTTCTTCTTTTGAACGACATACAGCTTCAGGGAACGGTTTTCAAGACATGCAGCTATCTGTGCCAGGGAGAGGGTCACCTTGAAAAACACGTTAAGGACGCGATCTTCTCGGAGCACGTTCTTCTGCAGGAGTTCCAAACCGTGTAAGGTTCTTTTGGACCCATCCAGGGATTGGATGCGACAGGGGCACCCTGGAACTAGGATGAAGCACCCTTCTGGACCTGCTCGTGGTTTTGGAGTGAATCACTATGTCGTTCCATGTGGTTCCACCTCGGGGTCTGGTGGAAGTTCTTCGAAAAGGAGTGGAGGTTCGTTCGGTGGCGCCACTGATTTTGCTGGAACTTCTTTTCTACGCAGCCCCTACACCCAGTCACACTTGCTTGACGTTGCCGTGTGGTTGAAAAGACATTTTGAGGGAGGACTGAATTTATTGGCCACAGATTGGGGGTGGCGAAACGTGACTCCTGTCACGTGCTACGCACGGAAAACAAAAGGCATCCCTGGCAAAGGGGGTTGGGAATGAGTCACTGCCGCCTATGAGGTGATTTCACTCCCAACAACGGGACCACCGAGCCTACGTCCCCCAACCATCGAGCCAACCACGTCCCCCCAACCACCCACCACATTCGGACCTGCACGAGCGACCTACCAGGGCAGTTGTAGGACTTGTACGGGCTTTCCGCTGTTCATGATCATCTTTGGCTTGGTGCTTCGGCGCACGGATCGGTGTCCCTACCTGCGCGCGAGTTGTGTCGTGGGGACTCCCCAAGAAGGAAGGAAGGTAATGGTATTCTCCCAGAGCATCCATGGGACTAGCAGACTAGCATATATGTCCCTACATCGGGGTGGTTGATATATGGGGTCAATGTAGAAATATATGGCCATGGATGGTCTGGGTATGGAAGCCTTCAGCGACTCGAGGGTGGACCTGGACCTGGTACTGCCATGTTGAGTCCGGAAGAAGCCGCAGGAAAAGCACTCCTGGTGACTGAAAAACGGTGGAAGATCTCGGAGAATTTCTGCAACCCATGAGGAACACCCATGAACAGCCCTGGAAGTCCAGCGTCGTTCTTTTCGTTTTATATTTTTCCATATTTTTTCAGGAAGTTCCTGGACAAAAGGGCCATTTTATTAGTCTATGACTAGAAGCCCATCAGTGAGATGGAGTTTGCGACCTTCCGTGAACCAGCCATCGGGCGACGGAAACCGGTCCTTGATGATGTGAGGGAGGCCGCAGACCCTGCACCCTTTATGATCCTGGCCTTATGCGAGGGGACCCACTGTCCAACCCATACACTCCGCGTATGCCATATATGCCTACATTGGCCCCCAAACCACCCCCCCCGATGTAGCATATATGGCATACGCGGAGCTGTATGGTGCATCAGCCTGGGTCCTGTGGGCATCTGCCTCATGAGGCTCTCTTCTTGATTGCCGTGGTGTTCTCGTACTACTTCAGTGACACCACGTATGAGGGCAAAGCCGTGGTGAAGGTGTGTATCCTTGGAGCTCTCACAATCTCTGCCACTGGGATGGTTCTCGGGCAACGATGGAGCGATGGAGCGCATGGGACGAGTGACGATGGAGTGTTGGTTGCCCATGCCGACATTTTCTGTTTGTCGTTTCATGTTGGGCGACCATGTAAGTTGCTACTTCTCAAGTGTCGCCTTATGTAAGAACCAGGAATTTGCAGTTGAACTGGCGATTTTCTAAGTTTGAGTGTGGTTGGCTGCGGTTGTCGATACCAGGGCCCTGTAAGGGGTGTCGAATTATAGCCTAATAGCCCCTTATAGAGGTTAAGAGGTGTCCATTAACCACCTCTTATAGGAGGCCTTGGAAGTTACTATTTTGTGCGACCAAGGAAATGATACTGGATATGCCCGAGTTCAATTCTTACCCATAAAGGACTACTGTTTGACCTAACCCACTAGTTTCCGATCAAGTGGCTAGGAACCTACGTCGGAGGTTCCTTCCTTCTTGCGTTTCGAAGGTTCCAGAATTCGTTTGCTCCTTGTGTTCGGGTGCAGATCCTGTGACCTCCACACTGCAAAGAAAAGAACCAGGGAGGCAGTGCATGTTCGGTGGACCCAAGTTCTCGATCTCGTCCAAGAGTTCGGTGGACCTGTTTGGTCAAATTCGTTTCGTCTACCGGTTCCTCGACGACGATTTCAGCCGCAATCAGTGGGCGAGTTGTGGACGATGGGTCGAAACTCGAGTTGTGGACGAGTGTTGTTTTTTTTTCATGGTCTGACTATAGGTGACCGACGATGATCCAGACACTTCCTTTCTATAACTTTAGTGGGGTCAGGGTGTATGTCTAGACCATGAATGGTAGTAATTATGCAGTCAAGAATAGCATTGAGGCAGAATCCACCGGATGAAAAGGGCACTCACCCCTGGATTGAACGGTGTACCCCCTTCCTCGAAAGGGATTTCATCTCCATTGAAGCAAAAGCAGAGCTTTTGCAGATCTAATTCGTTGAAATGTGGGCAATTCTAACACCAATTGACACTCCCTGAAACAATCATGGAACGTATAGAGTGGATCGCGTGGCCCGGGAAGGATGATCATTTGCCAAAGACCAAGCAGGGTGCTTTCAATCCGTTTCCATGATGATTTTGGGGGTGTAAACCTGCAAATCGGAGGGAGGTAAGTGCCCAGCAGTCCTCATCAACTCTTGCAGGAAAAAGAATAGTGGAACTTCCTTCGCCCGTTTTTGTAGCCAAAACCAGACTCATCAAAAGGTTGTTTCCTTGTTCAGATGTTTCTTCACTAAAAAAGAGCCTCGTGGTTCTTCACAAGTAAAGCAATCGTGTTAGTGGGTCTTTGAATTGTTTCGAGAAGACAGGGAAAAACGGGGCAGAACACAGGGGCCAAGACCCCCGATTCGAAGCCACACGGCCGCTCTTAGTTTGCAGCACCCACGGAGTCCATGGGGTGTCCAATCGGAGTGTCCGAACGAACCACCCTGAGGGACCCCGCCGTTGGACGTCGCGACGCGACTCGCTGGCTCGGGCGCTCGCGACTCGCGAGGTCTCACTGCTTCAAATCATGGCAGTTCTACACACACCACCCCCTTGCCATGGCCCAGCGCCACCGGGCGCCCCAGCTGTTTACGGCGGATGGTTTTTTTGGGTGGTTTCACCGAAGAAACCCGTTTGGTACCCTGAAAGGAAGCGGAGCCTCCGCGGTTGGCACGACGACAGATTTTTGGGTGTTTTGGCTTCACCCCCACGTGATCGAACGTGAAAGAGCGGGAAAGTGATCGAGCCGCTCGAAGCGGGAGAAGAAGTCCACACCTTAACGTCTGGGATCTACAAGGCTTCGCAGGCTTCGCGGCCAAAGCCTCCACGGGCCGAACGGCAAGGCCGCGGTCGCCGCAAACCGCAAAACACAGAGTGCCACCACACATCAGCTCATCAAAATCTAGATATCAAAAGATCCATGCCTTCCATCCTTGGCCAAAACAAGCGAAACGTTCCGCCAGATGGAGGAATCTCATCTTGAGGTTCTGAAAATAGAATTTTGGTGATGTGAATCAGGGTCTGTCTAAACCAATGAGGGAAAGAATAGACGATATCCATTTTCCTTTCTCTGGTAGTTGGTATTAGCAGCCAATTTTCAGGCGGTTCAGGTGTCCCCAACTTCCAGAATCCTCATGGCTTGGGAAGTAGAGAAGTGGAGAGGTCCTTTTCATGATTTTTCAGGTGATCTCACTTCTTGACTGATGTGAAAATCACGCATCATTCTGCAGCTGGCGCTGGCTGGTCAAGCCACAGGCGGTTCTATTTTTTTGTCTTTTGCGTCCCGATTTCGTGGGTTCCTTCCTCCGAACAGCTATGAATGATTCGGATACCTCTCCAGCAGGATGAAACAGACAAGCATAGAAGCACCCCTTGAACCAAGAATACCCGTGTGATCCCGTGGATGCCAGGTGGCCAGGCAAGCCTTTCAGAATGGCAGAACCACCCCAGTGGCGACCCGCTTCGGCGCCCCGCTTCGGCGCCCAGTTGTGAGGCTCCAACCCCCCCCCGAACGCATAAGCACCGCGTCCAGTCGAAGGCTCGATTCTTCCAGCTTCCACACGTTCAGCTTCCAGCTTCCGCGCCCAGGGCGGTCTTTGACGTGGCTTCGGTCTTCCTATTGGACTTGGACTTCATGGGGTTGAATTGCCTGGCTCGAGGTAATGCGGGCAGCTACCATGTGAGCCATGGATGAAGACCAGCTAATTCGCGAGGACATGTTGTACGGCAGATTTCAAGGGGCGGAGTTGATGATTAATTATATAGTAGCTGATTCCGATTTTGGAACTCAAGTGTTCATGTTCAGTACTGTTGAACGAGATCATTTGCAGAACGTGCGTGCTTCATGAAGGGTCGGGATTGATCCACACAGGGTGCACTGGATAGAGCTGGATAGTATAAGATGAAAAAGATGCCCTCGCAGCAATTCCATGCGGATATTCCCAGACCAGCATATTTACTTACATTGGGGTGGTTGAAAGGGGGAATATTATATATGCCAGTCCCATGGATGGTCTGGGTGAGGGGTGCCCATGATCTACTCATTTGGGATCTAATCGAAGCACCAAACTTGCGGCTAGATCAATGATCGTGCCCATCTGCTCCGTGAAACCAGGCCGACTGGTCCCTCAGGCCATCATAGCGAATTGGTTCGGGTCCGGACCCCTCAGAGGATTTGGGTTTCATGCCCCTACTGCATGGAGGGTGCAGACTTCGCGTCTGGGTGGGACGATGTAACGTTGCTTCGAAGGCTTTCACCGAGCTGACTCAAACCGTTGAGATCAGTGGCCCTTTGATGCCAATCATGGAAGAATGGGAAACACATCCGGAAACACCTTTTTGGACTGCAAGGGTCACCACCCCAAGGGCCCCAAACCGACCCGTGCTTCTGGACCGGCGACATGAAGAGAATAGACCACCGAGCACCTTTTTGGACCCACCGGACCCCAGTCGGAAGGCGCTCCGCACCCGATAGACCACTCGCCCCGGTCCTCAAGGACAGCGATTGGCCTGCTGTTCGCTGTGCTGTCGCCCTTCCTTCTTGGGAGCCTCAGTCACCTGGGCCCCTGCTTGAAGCAGCGCAAGTTGGCCTGGGAGAAGTTCAAGGCGGGCGGCGCCGCGGCCGCGGCGCCCGGTTGGTTATTATTAATACCAGGACCCAACTCGACAGGTTACCAATTGAGACCTGAGACAGGGTCCAACGACCCTCAACTAACAGCCTGTTGGAGGGTGCTGGTATGTATACAAATGTATATATTTATTACTTTTTAATTAATGTTTTTATTTTTATTTCCATTTATAACGATATTTTTTTCATCGGGGGGTTCCCTCACGTGGAACTGGTGGGTTTGGCTCGTTTTGGAGTCACGGGGTATGAGTGGAGGATGTGTAGAATTGGTTTCTTCATGATTCAAGGTTGTTCCAAAGGCAGAGACCTGAAGCAAGTGATATTGTCATAAGGTCCTCAGCATCATCTCAAACAACTTGATTATATATTTCAACCCCCTGAAGCAAGTAGAGGTGTTACCATCCATGTCTGGGTTCTTTTTCTTAGAATCTACACCAAAACTCCAAGTCGCGATCCTTGGAGGTGTCAAGTCATGACTGACTGACATGACGGCGGTGTCTACAGCTCACCCGGCTCGCGAGTACGCGCATACGAAAAGCCTCAGGTGGTGAGTCTGGTCACCAACTTCTTACAGTGCCTTAGCTTGCGCAGGCTTCACTTCCCCCGTCGCGCCCTGCAGCTTTTGTTTCGGCTTTCGGCTTTGTGAGAACAGGGCGAACGCCATCCCGCAAGCGATTTTCTCCCACCACGAAACGCGAGAACAGGGCCACGCGTCAACAGTATCCCTTAAAATATCCCAGTATGAAATCAGGGGGGTCTACCCCCGTATAAAGAAAGCGGTACGTTTCATAATCAGGGTGGTTCTTTGGATGCATCTTTTTTGGAGTTCTCGTTGAGTTCTGATTTCCCAAGAGCTTATCTTACTATACACAATTTGGAAGGGAATGTGGAAGACCGAAAACGACGCAAAGAGGATACATCGCATGGTTGTATTCGGCAAATGACGCGTTGCGTCTACGACGCGGCCCTTTTGTTTGAGTTCATCGTTCGAGACACAGACTCAGGGGCGTTTGATCTGGATCTTTTGAGATCTTTTGTGTTCTTTTGTTGGGTGTCTACCTAGAGTCTACTTTTTGGATGACTCGTTTAGCTTAGCCCACTACCCAAGTCTATATTCTACTATTCTTCTACCAGTGTTGAACAAATTCATGGTTTTCTAATATATGACACCTGGAACCCCAGTCCCAACCAGAAAGAAATGGATGGAACGAAACCCAGTCCCAGCCATTTCCTATGTGGATTTCAAGCAAGCCATATTGGGTTCCAACCATTTGTTTCTGGTTGTTTGGCTTCCCAGGCATGTCAGGACGAGACACTGTCACCCATTCCGCTCCAAAACACCCAGGATGAGCTTTACCACCATGGCATCCTGGCATACAAAGGACAAAGGGTTGTCTGGCAGCCAATTGATGAAGATATAGCAACTACCCATGACTATTTCTATGGCAATTGACTGCCATTGGTCGGAAAGCTGGCTGTTCTTGCGACGGATCGGAGCGAGTTTGGGTGGTCCAACCGGCCGGTGAACGGAGTGCCGGGAGGCGACGTGTCAGGCGAAGAACAACGAGATTCATTCGGATTGGACCAGCTCAGGGATTCTGAAAAAGGCTTAGAACAGAACCTAAGAATATTCTGATAGGCCTGTAGCCTTTAGATTGATCATGTGGTCCAATAACCTATAGGCCTATAGGCCTATTCTTATAGCCTCATATTCACTTCACAGTTTCTTCTGTTTTTTGAGGTCCAAGAACTCCATGCAACCATTCTTCCTCCGTTTTTCACACACTCATGGATATGCGTACTGATGTGAATGCGGTGCCACACGCCGGCCTAGGGTTCCATTTCCTAAGAAAACCAGTAGGGACCATCGGATCCTGGGGTCTGGAAGAGGAAGTGAGGCCAAAAGCGTAAGGTCGAAGGCGGCGAGCGAGTCGAACAGGTTGACGGCGGCTCGTGCACATCTGCAGAAAAGAACTGAAGCTCTGAAGAAAACCGGGTAGTGAGGTTCTTGGCTTAGCCTCGCGCCATGCAGAAAATGGAAAATAGCAGGTACGTTCGGATGATCAGTCCGAATATCCCACTCTGTGACCTAGCTTCGTTGAACTGGGTCAGTCACAGAGTGCCCAGTTCCCCTGCGGTAAAACAAATGCATAAGCATCCCTATGACTCCAAGGGTGACACACACACGCCTCCCCAAGGGGAGGCAAAATTAAGGCTAGGACGAATGTGCCAATGTGCGCGCAGAAAGGACAAAAGGATGAAGACATGAAAAGGAAGACAGACAGGACAAAAGTGTGTGTGGTTGCAATGAAAGGGAAACCAAGTGCACAGGGACAACCGATGAGCCCACCTCATTGTCGAGACCTGGGCGACCTAACACCTGAGTTGAAAGTAGATGTGCGCGTACACACTAAGGCCCGGACCATTGTACGCGCAAAAGAACGAAAGGAGTGAGATGAACGGACATGAAGCAAGGGAAGACATGAAAAGAAAGAGGAAAAGAAGTGTGTGTGAAGGGGAAAAGGTGAAAGGGGAACCAAATGGAGGGGACGGGAACCGATGAAACCAAACCTCATTACAACAACCTAGGAAGACCTGCCTCGTTGAAGTGTGTACGATGTATGTGCACCTAAGTGTCCAACAGACTCCAATGAGCCTTGAACAGACTTTGGTTCGCTGCGACCACGTACGGCTTGCCCGAAGGCTGCCACCTCTGACCGCTGCGGTCACGTAAAGGCATGAGCCAGCTTGGAATTCCAAAAATGAGACATAAATCATCGGACGTACGGCATTAGCCATCTACTGTCCGCTGTGGACATCTGCGTTCCCAAAGCCGGGGGAACATGGACGTACACCCGTTCGACGGGTCCACGGGAGGCACTCTGCGGGCTCATCCCGGGTTGGCACGAAGCCAAACACACTCATGGATATGCGTACTGATGTGAATGCGGTGCCACACGCCGGCCTAGGGTTCCATTTCCTAAGAAAACCAGTAGGGACCATCGGATCCTGGGGTCTGGAAGAGGAAGTGAGGCCAAAAGCGTAAGGTCGAAGGCGGCGAGCGAGTCGAACAGGTTGACGGCGGCTCGTGCACATCTGCAGAAAAGAACTGAAGCTCTGAAGAAAACCGGGTAGTGAGGTTCTTGGCTTAGCCTCGCGCCATGCAGAAAATGGAAAATAGCAGGTACGTTCGGATGATCAGTCCGAATATCCCACTCTGTGACCTAGCTTCGTTGAACTGGGTCAGTCACAGAGTGCCCAGTTCCCCTGCGGTAAAACAAATGCAAAAGCATCCCTATGACTCCAAGGGTGACACACACACACACGTCTCCCTCGTCTCCCTAGCTGGCGACCGCGAGGCCAGCTTTGGACTGGTTCCCTTCATGTGCTACCAGCATCCCATGGGCGAGGCCAGCCTGCTGAAGTATCCGAACGTTCCTTGGGCGAGTTTCTCGCGTCTCGTGTTTCGACGCGTCGGGACGACGAGCTCGTCCGCGTGGGGAGCCGCTCCGGCGCGCGGGGGCGGACGCGTGATGCCCCGGAACACTTTGACCGAGGGGGTGCGCATGATGATCCCGGAACTTGCGTTTGGATTCCTTTGACCCCACCTGGCAGTCATGATCCATCAATATCCATCGCTTCTTCGGGGCGTTGGCTATATGAGTCATGAACCAAAACAGGGCCTGCTGATGTCTACTGCATCTATGCTGGGATCTGTGGAAACCGGAAGCCCCTTGTTCCCATGCCGTGTGAGCTTGGGGATCACAAGTAAAAAGAAAAAACGGGACACTTCGGAGAGTTCTCCAGGCTTACAGGTGTTTAGCCAGGGTCGAACGTCCACGAGCAGGGGGAGAGTAATCATAGATTCAGACACGACTAGTGGGACTGGCATAATTTGTATACTGATCAGTCGGGGGGGGTTGAAGAGGGGTCAATGGGTCAGCATCTATCCCAGTCCCATGGACTCTTTGGGATAGATTTAGAGAAAGTATTTCCACAGTTTAACATACCATCCTTTCTGCAATCAGCCCGTTGGCTTTGTTCCATAATCCCTATATACTAGCTTCAACAAGAAAAGTGAGCCCCCCCACAAGTTGATTTGAGGTTGATTTGAGGATTCTTCCGGTGATCTTTCCTTCTACGTGTCTCTTACTGTCTGTGGAAGTGTCTGCCTGTGGCAATTGACATCCAGATGGCTGTAGCCGAACAAGTCTTTGACCCGTCACGGCGCGGTGGTCTTCCACAGCCCTGAGCCTCGACCTCCAAGGGGCAATTGTTAGGCACCCCGTTTTCACGCGGCCCTGGTATGCCAGGTTTCATGGATTCATCCTTGGTCCATGATGGGTCGACCACCGTCTGAGGGGTCGACCATGGCGAGTCTGATGGGTCGACCGAAGTTCCTTTCAGAAAAAAGGCCCAGACTCCCAGACCTTGAGACCCATTGAGGCCCAACAACCCCTCTGTTGGAGGATGCTGGTTTTTGTGAATCAAGACTGAAGACTTGTTCCCAATCGCTCTCCCCACTCCCAATCACAGACCGATCGTCCATTCCGAGGTGCTTTGCGGCTACCCGGCACATCAAGGCATGATCGAAACAGGTGTGGTGGTGGCTCCTTGGATGGTGCAGATGGCGTTTCCCTCCAAACCCCGTGGGCGTGTCCGGATTCGGGGTCCGAGACGGCGACCGCCGCCGAACGCGGGCGGTGACCTTTTCGAAGCGTTGAACGGTCCGGGGGTCAAAACCGGGCAGTACATCCGCACTGGATCGGAACTTGCTAGCTGTCTTCGTGTCTAGTAAATCCGCACTCGCCTTTTCCAAGAATGCTAGCTGTGTGGGGTTGCTACTGAGGATATACAGAGAAGCATTTCCACTGTGAACTGAGTGTTTTCCAATTTGCAAGTGGATGTCCAAAAAAGAGGTTGGCAAGGGTTTCATCACCCAGCTACCCACATCTCATCACCCAGCCACTCGCACATTTTTTCTACACCGTTTGAAGGTGCAAATAGCGTCGTGTAAAGATCTCTAATTTGGAGCCACCCCTTGGCCAACCTGGCGCAAGAATGACTGGCCAGGATCAATCAGCAAACTCAACAAATTTGTTTTACATTAAGTTACCTTCTGTCAGCTACACCAGCACATGTGTTCCCAAGACTTTTTCCATCTTTCTCCCCATGTGCGCTCATGTGTCCAAAACACATGATCCAACGATCCAAGCTGTATGCCCAAAGGTCTTCTAAGGAAGATTGTAAGTATGGGCGACCTCAACGCCGGCTTTCCGCAAATCCTTCAAGCGCTTTACACGTGCTGCATTACCAGCTTCACGCCAGTCAGCCGGGTCGTCACTGCCCGCACGTTTCTTTGTTGCCCATCCAACTGAGTAGGCCTCAAATCAAAATGAACCACACAGACCCATCCCAAATGTTTGTCCAAAACCTACTAGGACCAGAACGGAATGAAGGTCTTTCTTCAACTTCTCCAAGGTCCACCCCTCCTGGAAGCAAACTGTAACATGTTGTAACTGTGCAGTTCAGTTTTTCTGGAGGTGTCATTTGGAACGTTTTGTGGTTTCCCCTGTCCTTGGAAATCGTTCCTTTTGGCTTTCTGGCGTTCTTCCCTGTTGGCTTTGCAGTCTCCTTTCCCTTTCGTAACCCTGCCACCCCCTTGGACTTGGCTTTGGGTTTGGGCGCTGCCTTTCCCTTGCTGCTTGCTGCTGGCTGCGCTTTAGCTTTTGCAAGTAACCCAAGATTGGGGCGAGCTGCGGACAATTCTTCACGAGCAGGGTCTTCAGTGACACCAGCCTGCCAAAACCAAAAAGAAATTGAAGTGCATATTAGTAAGTGTCGACCTTGCCAAGCAATGCGCTAGAACTGTGAAACAGTGTCCTTTCATAGGCAGGAAGGCGCTAAAACAGTTTTTCGAACAAAGCTAACTGTTACAAGGCGAGCCTTTGGCCGGTTGCGAACAGGTGTTGGGATTGCCTCACACATAAATTTATCATGTTAGGCAAATGTGGTTACAAAGAAACTTGCAGCACCTCGATTGCAGGCATCTCAGGGCGCTCAACTTTTGGGATCTCCTGAAGCAAGAGTTTGCTCCACCCGGTTTGGTTTGTGATAATGTTGTTTAATCTCCAAGTTTTTTGATCGGGTCCTCCTCAGCACAGGGTGATGCTTCAACTTGTTCTTTCCAGTCCTCATCAGGTGGTGGGTCTTGGCCCAAAATAAGACATGCCGGGAGCACACTGAAACAAAGAACTAACATCTCCTCTCGCGGAATTCCAGGAAGTATCAGGGTCTCGGCATCCGAATGAGCTGGCGTGCCCACCAAACCTGGCAACACATCAATGTAACAGAACAAGATTGGTTGAACCCCAGCCTTGTTCGGATTCATCTTTGGCATTCTGGCCCGGTGTCATCTCCATAGCAAAGTCCACAGGTTCAAATAGGCTGTCTAGATGATCAAGGAAATCGTCTCCCACAAAGCGGTCTGCGAACTGATCCTTTTCCTCACAAGGAGGAACATCCTGAGGGTCCATTCTTTGGAGCCTTTTCAAAGCCGGCTTGGTGACCCCTGCAGGGGTCAGAGGAGTTGTTGGCTGTGGGTCTTCAGGCACAGGACACATATATGCGTCAGAAGTGACAGGAGAAGCATGCACCTGGCGGCTTTTGACTTGATCCTGGCACTCCAAGAACAGCTGGCACTCAGTACAATCAAACAAAGATCAAACAAAACAGGCACACCTTCAACCCAGCAAGGACGTCAATGTCACCAGCAGGCTGGTTTTCCTGCCCAATTCCACTAGACAGCAAATGATCAGCAATGGAATTGTCGCTCGAACCAGAAAGCATCGCAGGCCTCTGTGGCCTTCTTGAGTTTTGGTCCTGGCTTCCGACCAGATCCTGTGCTTCGGCTGCCTGTCCGAGCAAAAAAACAAATTCTAAAGTCCTGGAGATTGGTTTGCATGCCTGGCCTTTCCGGGGTTGTGCTGAAGGGCGCTTCTTCGTCGTTGGTTTTCGTTCGTTACCTGTACCCGCATCATCAACCTCATCATCATCATCATCATCTTTACGGCCAGGTTTGCGGGGAACATCAGCACCACTCTCCTCATCCTCATCATCATCTCTCTTTGTTTTCTTTCTACTGTCTTTTGCCTTAGCCTTTCCCTTTGGTTTCTTAGACACACTGTTGGGCTTCCCTTTCCCCTCTTTTCCGTCATCTGGTTTTGTTTGGGTTGGCTTCGACTCGTCAGATGAAGATGCGGAGGCATTGAACCTGGGAGGTAGGCCTGCCCGGCAAGATTTAGTTGTTAACTGCTAATTGCAAATCAAATAGCAATGCAACATTACATAAGTTGAATCAAACCTGCCTGGTTCCTCAACGGGTGATGGCGCCTTCAACTTTGCCTTCGGAGTTGCCTTGGGCACAGACTTGGGTTTAGGTTTGGCAGCATTCGCGGCTGTGCCACCACTTGTAGCCGGTCTCGCGGAATCCAACATATGCTCCAGGTTGAAGGCCTTGTGTGGTGTGTTTTGGGAATCGCTGGCTGAAGGTTAGCTATCTAGTATCAGGCAAAATGCTTTGAAACTGGGAAATGCTTGAAAACGTTCAAGCCCGAATTGATTTCAAGGTACAGTATGTAGCTAGATCCACATCTTTTGAGACAGTCACTAATTAAGCCTCAAGCTGGAGTTGCATGATGCGCCGGCGTGCAGCCATCAAGAATCTCAACATCAGAGTCAGGCTGAGACATGGTTCAGCGAGTCTAGGGTCACAGCACTCCTTTGGACAAAAATATCCTTCAAACAGCAAAACAACAATGGTGCAAAGTTCTTTTTTGCAGAAACATGTGCAGAATGGACACCCTGGCACTAGTGTCAACGAATCTTGCAGTCGATGTCATGCTCATGCCACTTTGCCACTTTGCCCTTTTTTGGCCGATGTGTATCAACGGCTACACTCCCAAAACGCCCGCACCTTGGAGAAGAGTCTTTTGCTAGCGTCGGTCATTGTAAAAAGACAATTTCAATACAAAGGCATTCTATATCCACATAAATTTTGTGTTTTCTTCAGAGCACGCCCCTCCGAGCAGGTCTTGTGAGGGCTGAAGCACCAAACAAAAGGAGTATGCAGGGCTGGGCCTAATGGTGAATTTCTTTCAAAGCTTAAACGGTAAAAAGGGTCAAACCATGTCCAAACAGCGTTGCCCATTGCCCTCACGGTTTACATGAGCTGCACGGGTTGACCGGGCTCTAGGTCAAGCTGCCCGTGAAGCACGCACACAGGTCGCTGTGGCTTCAGAATGGATTTGCCGCCGGTTGTGTCCAACCTGGCACTCAAGCTGCAATGTTGGTTGGGCGTTGGCAGTGTTGGGAGTGGAGAGGACAGACTGCTGGTCAAAGATGTTGTCGGTCCAGAGTTTTGGGTCCCAGCCTAACCCGCCAGCCAACTTTCAAGGCGTCACTTTGGATGACCTTCTTCAAGTCAAACTTCGCACCAAATGTCAGCGGAGAAGCGGCCTACCAGTACCAAACCGGGTTTGGACCAGGGAAGGCTTTGGATGTGGATCTGTGAGTGGGGTATACACATAAAAACAAGCTTCAAGCTTCAGCTTCACAGCCAGAGACATCCAAACTAAAGAGTCGCGTCTAAGAGTATAAATCCACACCACAGGGTCACGTCCACGAGTCTAGATTCCTTGGCCCACTGGAAAAAAACTACCCAGCCTTCTTGGAATCTTTGGTGGCCTTTGCGGAATCCTTTTCCTTCTTCTTCTGCTTTTTCTTGGGGGGTTCACCAGTGTTCTCCTCATCTTTCTTGCCATCAAGACAAAAGCACAAGGCCTTTTCCGAGGAAATCGAATCCTTTGCCAAGTCAATGGCATGGTGGCTAAAGCCAACTTTCACCTTCAAGGGTGTGGCAAGTAGAAGTTGGGTTGGGAAGTTTTCCTGGGTCAACGCTACAGCGACAGAGAAAAAAACACTGGACCCGTTTGCGATGGCCCCCAGTGCCTCACCAGAGTCTTCCAGAAGCGTCAAGAGCTCGCGTAAGTTCGTTGGTTTCTCCAGGCAGGGGAGCTGTTGAAGGTGAGTCAAAATCTGTTTTTTCTCCAGCACAACCAAGCTATCAAAGGTGAGTTTGCACGCCAACCATGGGGAATCGGACTCCATCATTTCCACTGCATCCCGCCCATCATACCACGTCCCAGAACCAAAGGAACACAATTCGCGGCCACTTAGCAAAGTAGCCTGTTCCTCTGACATGGCAAAGACCTGCTCTCCGGTTTGACTGCAGATCAGGGACACTTGGGAATTGACCATCAGCGTAGACCTAGGCTTGGGGGTAGGCTGGAACCATGTACAGCGTGCATTGGACTGCGCAGACAGAGTGCTAAGGTTGAAGCGTATTTGGCAAGGCGGTCATCTTGGCTGTCGTCAGGGGCTCATCGGTAGCCACAACCACGGCTTTAGAGACTGTCGGCTTCTGAGGGTTCACCACTGTTTCTTTCAAGCGAAGACCCTCGGTGTTGTATGTCTGGTTGTGATGCTGGATGATCTCGTCAAATTCAGGCATCTCCCCAAATTGTTCAAAGAATTGTTCTTTCACAACCAAAGAACCATCAGCTTGGAGAGATGTCACTTTATAGGTAAATGACTGTGATGGAGAGTTCTGGTTGCCTGAAGTGCGCTGCATCTCTTGGAGAAGAGGGTTGACATCCGGGAAAGAGTCCAATTGTAGGCGACCTGTGCGACATGCCTCATAGGTGGCTGTGGAAATACGTCCCACCAAATTTGCTGATCGGTCCGAACCCTTCTCCTGGATGACAACGGTTCCACAAATGGTGGTTGGTGTCGACGAAGCGGCCTGCATAGAAAGATGGGTTCAATGATTGGTTGATTGATAGCTTTGGCATGGGTCCATCCAAAAGGTTAAGTATATATATATATTATATTTGTAAAGCATATGCTTGACAATCAAGTTCTATACATCATCCCATGATCTTAATCTGGCGAGACTTGACAAGTAGTTTCGTTTTGTATCAGGATGGAGCCATACACCCCCAAATTCTATTCCCCTTGACAACACATCCGTTTCTGAACCTACCTCTAGCACAGCAAGGGCTGCCCACCCGTCATATCCACACGCATCGATCCAAGCTAGCCGTTGCAATGAAGCTCCCGAAACCAGTGACTCCTGAATCCGTCGGATGAGGCTGGTACCTGCTGCAACCTCGCAGGCGGTATCGATGGTGTTGTTTTGAAAGCAGGTGTCGCTGCAGTGTATACGTATATAGTTTATTAATGTTTATCAACTAACAAGCAAAAAAGAGGCTATATATTTTGACTTGAATCAGGGGCCCTAAATAACTCAACAACACAATCACACAGTATTTGCGCAGCTCAATGTTATTCAGTTTGCCAAATCAAGCAACAAGAAACCTGTCGTTGTTCCTGGCAATCTGTCATGGAAGCTTGCATGGAGAGAGGAGCTGCACCCGAATGCTCTTTGAACATGTCAGCCCGACTGCACATTTGCACTTCGCTGACGGTTCCCCGACGCCAGGCTTGGGAACGCCAGAACACATTGGGAGCTGTTGAAGAGCGCGCCTGGGCTCAAGCTGCATTAGGAATTAGGAGAGAGAAACGGACATGACTCTCAAAGACTGCACTGTCAACCAACGGCCTGACTTCCTGTGTGTATCAATGATGCATATTGAATATTGCAAATTTGGAAGAAACGGGTTGTCCTAAAGCTTGAGGGCCTTGAGTTGCCAGAGACTGTTAGTTAGCCAAATGCCTAAGGATCTCAAAACTGTCTTCTCTGGATAGTTATTCGTGCGACAAACAACTACACAACAAACTCAAACTTGCTTCCTTTCAGGGCCCCTTGAAGCCAGCTTGTGATATGTGCTGCATGCATAGATCTACCCCCATCAATCAAAGGTACTGTCACAAGGAGACCTTTCAAGAATCCAGCACGCTGGCCATAGATCGACGAGGGATCAAATGCAATCACCAAGTCTTTGACTATCAGCATACGACCTGGTTCCCTCAGAGTCGACTCAAACTTGTGCCTGAAATTCATCAAAAGAGTGTGTTCTTCATCTGCCTTATCATCTTCATCATCTTCAGACTCACCACCTGACTCGCGTTTCGTCTCATCTGGGCCCTCCTCATCATGGTCAGTCTTGGTAGAGCGCCTCACAATGGGAAAGAACATGCACCTGTTACAACCTTACTGTGAGTGAAGACACGTCGCTATTTTGGTGCAACATGTGTTGTCAAAGCACTTCCAGTTGTCCCTGAGTTCTGGACTTTCGCCCTTCAGATGCTCTGTTTGCATGGATGATGACAGCCACAGAGTTTGTCGGACGTGCTGCCAAAAAACTTGTGCACAGAGCATGCACATAGTTCAATTTCGCTGCACTGATCACCCCCATGCTTGGTAGGTTGAAGTACAACACATGACCCTCCTCAGAAGCGGTTCGGAGAAACGTTTGGTCTTCAAACCTTTCTTCTATCCATGGCAGTAACGTAGGTAAAGGCGATGTCTCTGCTTTCAATGACCACACTTTGAGATTGTGGTCCACCCAGCTGTGGACAATCTCCCAGCTTCGGGTGTGCCTCAAAAGTGAGAAGGCAAGTCGTGATTGTGTTTGGCACCAGGAAGCTTCGAAAGTGGTGACCCCTGACCCTTTTGCGCAACACATTCACCCTGACTAGCTGCATCTCCTCCAATTTGAGTAAGGTGTCACGGCGCTTCTTGGAGTCTTCCTTGGAGCACCTGGTCGCGAGGCTTGGGAAAACATTCTGGGACAAAGCGGGGAGGAAACTGACAAAAGGACCATTACCTTACTTCTAGTATCAAATAGTTGGTGTCGGTCAAGATGTAAGCTCACCCTGTGCTTTTGAAATATTTAGTTATAATTGTCGAAAGGTTTGGGAATATCGAGGGGCAATGAATGTGCAGCTGTCTCTGATGCTATGCAGTGTTCAATTGTCCCACAATGGCGCATACGTTGTCCTTTAGCCCAGTGATGTTTGGAGCCAGAGTTGTAAAAAAGAGTAGCTACACAGAGACTCCAAAAACAAACATCTAATTATTGGTTCCCTACTTTCTTCACAAATGCTCAAAAACATCTGAGACAAAGGTTTGTTTGTTTAGTGACAGTTTAGTGGGCCCCAGTCAGCGAGCTGTTTGACGCCCGAAAGTGAGCTATATTTACCTTGCTGGCCTGATTTTCATGGCCTCGTAAGCAGCTGCGTCCTCTTCCAGCTGGGTCTTGAAGAGGTTCCAGGCTGCAGTCCGGGAGGCTGCGTGCGCATTCTTGGACTTACTCTGAGCAGCGACGATGTACTCCTCTTTCTGCTTACCCAGGACCTACCCGGCAAACAAGGACCTTTTTGAATATGTATTAAGCTGACACCATCCATGCATGAAAACTGAAAACCTTCTACAAGACCCCAGGATAGTTCAATCCTGATTCAGCAACGAATGCTTGTTGTTTGGCTGTATTTCTGGATTTCTTTGCCTCTAAGGGTTGCAAAAAGACACGTCAAACTGCTAAATAAAAATCACCGACCCCATTAATAACTTCCAGAGGGAGTATGTCACCGCACATGGCCTCGATCACGAACGGCACTCTATCCCACTTCAACTGTGGGTCTGCAGCCTTGCACATGCATGAGAGGTCTTGGTCGAAAAGCCTTGGCTGTGTGGGGTCTCAGAGAAGTTGGTGAAGGAAGGGCATCCTGCAAAGACAGGTCAGCTTGTGAAAGACTTGTCGTGTTCTGGTTTTGGAAACCGGTTAAATTACTGAAGAGGCCCTTTTCTGATATGAGGAGATGATTCGGGAGAGATAGTCTGCTCATGACTTTCTTACTTAAAACATTTGAAACAGTTTATGAACCTTCAAAAGGACTTGAGACCTTTTCATATAACCAAATTATGAGACTCAATGATTCTACGATGTGTTTCCTCCCCAGGCAGGTGTACAACATCAACAAAACTAATTACAATTTGGTTTTGCCCCGGGCTACAAAATCCAGAATTTTACAAAAACGGTTTTCCATCCTGACGGGTTTTCGGCTTACAAAACGAAAAAATTTGCAAATCCGTCTTGGGAAAGTGACGGGTTTTACAGAAACCCCATCAAACTATCCGCTACAAAATCCAAAATTTGCAAAATCATTTTCTAAAACCCATCACGGTTTGGCGGCCTTCTTAGAGGTGCAAATTGCGACGGGTTTTCTGGAAAACCCATCACAATTTTAATGGTTTGGCTCGACCCATCACACTCCGCCCCCAGGAGTAGACAGTTGGATCATGACGGGTTTTATTTTTAAATAAGGAATTGCGACGGGTTTTCCGGAAAACCCATCACATTCAGGAAGGGGGGGACAGGCTCTCAAGTGTGACGGGTTTTAGGCGGTTTTAGGGGCGGATGTCCCATGGGCGGTCCCCACTCCTGTCTGAGGCACCCCTTCGCAAACATGTCATCAAGCTTGGGCATCATCTCGCCATCGACAGATGCGAGAAGTTTGGGGCGGACCCATTTCCAAGCAAGGACACTGTCCATCAAGGTTCTGGTGGTCTTCCAAAGAGAGCTGTGCTGATTTCTGCCGGGCACAGTAAGGAAAGGGGATTGTAATCGAGAACACACCCGCACTCTAGTTTCAAAAAAGTGCAATGCAAAATCAGAACCGGGCCTTTGCTTTTGACGTGGCATCTTTGCTCACTTTAGCATCGAAAATCTGAGTAACTCGTTCAATGTACAGAACTGATGCTTCTTCATCAATGTTCATGATCTCTTTCCAAAGCTCTTTGCCCCTATACCGTCCAAATTCGTGCCGCTCAACTCCTGGGACAAAATGTCCAGCTGAAAGCACGTCGTAGGGGAGACCTATCAGGCCCCCACACACACACACAGGGAAAACAGCCTTGTTGTGAACAGGACGCAGGTCAACGCAACCCTTTTGAAAGGCTCGTGCCTCTATGACTCTATGGCCTGTGAAACCTGACGTGCATCCTATACGGATCTGGCCGAGCTGGTCTGTCTGGCAGCTGCGCAGGCATGTCATGACGTGGAGCTTGCCCACCAGCAGCAAGAAAATCAAGCGGCCACGCATCTCGGCGGGTCCGTGGAATTTTGCCTGCCAAGCTTCTCATGTAAGCAACAGCGCGTGAGTACTGTGGGAGTGTTTCTAGAGCATCAGCCAGTTCCAAAAGTTCCTGAGCCCGCTCTGGCTCCAGATCGGTTTGCTGCCCGCAGTGGCTTGCACCATCACGCAAAAAGGCTTTAGCCTTCTCACACTCGTCCCCGGGCCAGACAAGAAGTGCGGGCTGGCTCAAATCTGAATCTGCCAAGCTTTGCTTGAGGAGACAAAACACGTCCGAAGTGCCCGGCTCATATCGTCGGGGAAGACGTTCATCTCGAGGCACACGAGCAGGCAAACCTAACTAACACCAATTAATTGCCAACATCAGTTGGCCAATAACACGTTTCAAAATAGGCCATCATTGCTTTTAAGGGGCAATCCCTCCGACGAAATAGAAAGCTGTGTGGGATTTTCTCCTCATCATCGGGAGTCCGGGGTCTATACACGTTGCTCATGGTTGCAACATGCGGTGCCAGTTGCTTCCATGGTCGCACCTCGAATTCTTTCAGCGCACTGAACCCTTTGAACCTCTCAACCTGCAAAACTCGCAATCAGCATCCTCCAAATGGTTGAACCGAGGATCTTTATCCATAATCACAACTTGGAAGAACTCACCACGCTTGGTGAACACTTCAGCCACATTGGCCTCAAGAAGCCTGGGAGGTAAGAGGTGGATGACACATGATCAAGAATGGTTCGATCCACAGGCAAAGAAACACCAAGCCTCTGAAAGTCGGTTGGAGTCTGAACTTGGTCTGTGGCATTCATGAGGTATCCAGTGATCAGCCCGAAGAGTCCATCTGATCATGGCCAAGCTTGCCCGGAAAAAAACACATGATGCAGCAACAGACTTAGCTGCCAGGCCTATGTCCTCGTGAGTGTGTCCTACCGGGAGGTGATGATGTCCGCACTCATCGAAATACCGGGCGGTGATGAGTGCGGACATCATCACCCCCGATAGTGAGTTCTTGACTTCCTTGACCGTATTATCTGACTGGATCCATAGCCTCATGTGAACAGACGTGCACAGACCCCAAAGCCGCCTACTTGCATTGCTGCATTCACAATAAATGAATGACCGTTGAATGTGAGGCAAGGCGCGACCGGCTGAAGGGCTTTCCAGTCTTGCGGCAGTTCTTCCACACCAGGTCGATTGCGAACAGCAAAGAATCCCAGGTGTAACTGGAGCCCTGGGAAGCATGTTCTTCTGCCAGAAAAATCACGACTCCGTGTCCGTGTGCGAGCACGGCTGACAACAGAACTCCCGTTCGAGGGATCCTCTCGAATGTGCTATGCTTTGGCTGTTGACCGCGGGGCCACCTTGGCAGAGATGGTTTGGATCTGTCCATGCCGTCTATTATGAGTGTGAGGAGTGAACCATCACCACTCCGGGACTGCTGCCGCGATTCCCAGTAGGTGCTTCTGCACCGCCAAATGTGTGAGAGATGCCCCAACAACCTATCCACAGCTTGGGCATGTGATACAAACGACTTCGAATGTCTCATTTGAGACCGGTATTTCTCGCAAAGGTTGCACGAGCTGTGTTGGCTTTGGCGGCGAAACTTGAGAACCCGTCTCCATGGCCGGGAGACTTCATAGAAGAGCGCCTTGCTGGCGCATTTGTCACCTTCACTCAGGCACTTGGCCTGGTACAAGAGAAACAGCGAGCCCCATGTTCCAGGCGGGAGTTCCCTCTCTGGCAGCGTTTTGAGATCCATGTTCATCAGCCTCGACGTGGATCCTTCAAGCACTTGATCCATTAGACACTGTAGAAGTTCAGAACGGGCTTGGTCCGAATCAAGATCTACACCTGCAGGTACTAGCCTGAAGACGTCATTGGAGGTTCGTAATTGGCTGCTTTCACCCCAGAACACAACAAGTAAATGACATTCCTGCATCCAGGAAACTTTGTGGGCATTGATTCCGAGATTGAAAAATAGAGCTTCCGGAGGAAGGAAGTAATTGATGCCGTCGCAAGAGCTGGACGGGTGCCTTGTCCTCTCACATTGCCCTAAAAATAGTTGAAATGACCTTTTTGACACCTGTCACTGTCACCTTGTGCATGCGGAAAAAAAAAGCACAGCGAGTTGCTTGGGTCCTTGACCTGGTAGTGTTCTCTCATCCATGCCTTTGAACCTATGGCGCGTCCTCTGCAGACGCGCGCATCCGATTCCCAAGAAACGAGCAAATGCCCGACGGCACACTTCTGTGCCTGTCAAGTTTGTGAAAGAGCAACACGAACTGTGAAAATTGGACAGTATCACCGTCACACCAGCTTGGACCTGCCTCCAATTGACCATGTCACATGGACTCGGGCTGCATCTGATTCATTGCCCGACGCATCACTCTCAGAAGAGGCCATGTCACCACCTCGAGTTTGCATGGCCCACAGGACCGCATCTTGCGCCGGCTTAGCCTCAGTGTAGTTTGTGAAGGAGTTTGCGTTCCAACAAGGAGAGGTCAACTTCGAACAGTTCGCCCCGTCTCAAGTTGAGAAAAGGGACCAGCGACCAAAACATCTTGCAAAATTGCATCAGGGTTTTGGCAGCTATGGCTCGCCAACACCTGGGCACTGGGTGACTGGGTCAATGTGTTCTCCCCTCAAAGCATGGCTCACAGTTGATGAGCCACACTTACGTTTGTTGTTACTTGCAAAAGTGAACACTGACTGAGCAAACCACTCCCTCCGGCAATTGCAGCCAGAGGCTTGGCGGCCACCCAACACTTCACGAATTCTCTTCGCAGAAACACCGTTCTCAGCATACTTACTAGATTTGTTGTCATCTTCATTCACCGCTTGGAGGGAGGCCAAATGGTGGAGCGACAGGTCAGCTTCCTTTGGCCTCCAGCCAAGGAGAGGCATGATATCTCCCAACTTTCTTTTTGGTTAGATTCATAAATATTTTTATACATTAACAGGCATACATGGCGTGACAAACCAAACCACCACCACCACCTGTCCTTCGATCTGGTGAAGATGAGCTGGAAGCTGTGGAACTGTGGCTAGGATCCCCATCGCTACTGGAGTCGGAATCACTTTCCACCCGCCAACGCCCAAGGTCACATGCTCTCGGAGGAGTTCTGCTTCGCGATTCTCCAGCTCGCCATTTCCCCATGAGGGGAAGCCCAGGAGAGCGGTGACAGACTGGTAGGTGGAAAGTATTTGATGGGAAGTTAAGGAACCTTAGCATGTTCTTTATTTGGCAGGCCGGGTGGTGTTCTTTTTGTATTGTACTTTTTGGTGGGATTGAAAGAAGTTCATTTATTGAGCCACAAAATCTCATTGTGTGCTTCCATCATCGAAGCAACCAAAATAAGTCTTCGTTTGCGCTCACTTCAAAAAAAACAAATTGCGCAGCTGGGCGCACCTGATGCGGAGTGCTTGTGCTTGTCATAGTGAGCTGCCAAGACCGTGCAAAATTGCTGAGGACTCTTGAGGAGGTTGAAAATCAACTTCTTTTTGCTTCCTTCCACCTTGTACCTCCTTTGACTTGTTTTTCTGTTGTAATCGGCTATGCAGGCTCCTAAAGCCTGAGACAGCGGTACCTGCTTACCTGTACTCTGTTTCTGAATCTCGATCGCTTTTCGAAACTGCCCTAAAAAACTCCAAGGCCGACGGCGGCTGCTTCTCTGCAGTCTCTTGTCCGACACCTGGAGAGCTGGAGTGCCGGGGTTTATTGAGAGAAAAACTTATGATTTGAGACCCCGGCGCAAGGACTCATAGATGAAATCTGCCGTGGTTTCTTGGTGCCAGTATTGCGCTTTAAAAAAGCGCAGTGACAGAATCAAAGGGAGGAGGTCTGGAGCATCAAGTTGTTCAGTTGGCATTTCCTGAGAGCAGACCAGTCAAAAGGAGTGAATTCTTAGTAAGAATTTGTAATTCAATTCCTTTGTGAGACAGTAGGTGCAACAAAGAATCCAAACAATCAATGAGTCCAACAATTCCCTGGCAGATCAACCCCTTGGTAAAGCCATCAACGTACTTGATGGAAAAGGATGGAATATCCCGAGTTGAAGACTCACTGAACCTGATCTGCAGCGGCTCCCTGAACGGGTTGTAGTTGTTGTAAATGACCGATTTCATGTGGATCTCCAATGCCGCCATATGTGGAAAGTCTAGGCGCAAAGTTGTGGACAGTCTAGGGCCAACAGCGATTGACATGTACTGAGTTAGTTTACTTTGAGTCAACCTGCAACCATCAAATCAGTGCCTAGGAACATCCAGACTTTGCTTCCTTTGAATAGTCCAACTGGTTCAAAGCTACATAGAGCTCATCCACCCTACTTTGCGGTGCAACTGATACCATTGAAGGCATCTCGAGTGCTCCAGGCCGGTCATAAACAATCCGGTTGATTGCTGCGTGCAAGCTCGCAGGGTCCTGGTACTTGTCGTTCAACCACTCTCCAAGGTTCTGATCACGAGTAACCTGGGCATGGGTGGCAAGCTCAAAAGATCCAAGACCACTCTGGGTTCCAATTCTTGTTTGTACAACCCTTCCCCCGAAGAAAAGATGATCTCAGGGAGGCACCTTTTGAAAAGCTGCCCAGATCACATCCCTAGCTGTGTTTCCTTCCGGTTTGGCTTCCTCATCCTCTGACTTGCACTCTTCCTTTTTCACACGGGGTGGCTCTGACATGGCTGAGGCGCAAAGCAGCTCAGACTGACACTGAAGTGAGGCGAGGAAGCGACGTGGGCAAGAGCAATTCTATGGAAAAAAGAAAGTTCACACTCTTTCCAAGATCATTATTGCGCGTATAAACTCGGAGGCAGCGCGATGGAGTTGAAGGCAACCCATAAGAAGACACCTAGTAGTTTGTTGTAGTATATCACTGAATCTGTATCTATACATATCATTTGCGTTTCAAGCTTTTGTTGGCGCAGGCAGAAGACTGAGAGCCGGGCGTGATCGCATCACGCAATGAATTACCTCAGCGCGGGGTTGCGCAGGCATGTTGTTTGGCATGAGCAGTCTTCTAGGGCCAGAGCAGGAAAAGCCAAATTGCCACAAATCCTGTACTGTGTCACCACTGTGGAAAAAGATCAGCAAACCCCACAATTCCCAAAAGTCCTATTAGAGGCTGCTGCAGAACTTGTTGACCGCATCAAGGTTGCAAGCCTGGCTGTATTTAATAAAAGATGTTTCCTTGAAAACAGGCCAGTGCTTCCCAGCGCCTTCAGAGCAATGATCCAAGAAGCTGCGACACAACGGAGTGCCATACTGTTTCCTGCAAGATCTCCAATCTCCTGACACCCGTAACATCGGCTAGAGTCATCGTACACAAAAAGCCTTGTGTCCTGATCAGAAAGACCAGATAGCTGCAAGCGGTGCAAAGGAAAGCCTTGCATCAGCATCTTCTCAATGCCTCCCGGCGCCGGAGAAACTTCATTGAGCTTGCTTTGGGGGAAAAATGTGCCTGTCAGCGGGCGCTTGGCGTGCCGCAGCCAATAGCACCCCTTTGGCCTCTAGTTGGAAAAACACAGAGAGTTTGTTTGAGTTTATTATAATAAGCAATAATAATAAGCACCTAGCGTTATGACTGGGAAGGGATCGTTGAAGCTGCAAACTGTAGGCATTCGATGAAGGTTTTGGCTGACATCAGCACATACCCAACCTTTCTGCTTCACAGAAAGGATGGCCAAGGCCTGCACTAGGATTGATTCAAGAAGACATCCTTTTTTTGTTCCATTTCTGAGCTGCATTACAGTAAGCATACTTTGCTTGTAGGGCCTGCTCACAGCGTTGGGACAACCCACCGCAACTGCCATAGCCAATCTGCTTCTTGCGGGCTTTCTCCAAATCTATCTGGCAAAACATGAAAGCATTATAGGATTGACGGCAACATGCAAACTCTATGGCCTGGTTCTTGCGAACAAACTTCCAATGGTGTTGCCGCCATTTGGGTTGATTCTTGGAAGGCCTGCCAGGCTTGCAGACCAAAAACTCTTGGGTGAAACACGTTCCACACCTCTTCAAAATAGAATAACTCTTCTCTGGCTTCTCGTTCTTCTTCTGCAACTGGGCCTGTTTGGCAATAGGCTTCTCGCTTTCGTCAAACAATACATTCCCATCGGCCTTGCACTTGGCTTTGATACGCTGGATCTCTTCAGAGTTGTCATCCAGCAAGAAATCTGACCTGAGAAAACACATGTTGAGACATGGACTGGGCATAGTCGTGTGTGAGGATCGGACCATGGGATAGTGATCCTGTTCGTGGTGAGGGCTTCCAACACTGTGGAGGCGCAGTTGTCCAAGCTGTTGACACCTAGAAAATCCCTCCGGATCATGACGAAATATAGCCGATCTCGGCTAAGGTTGATACCCAACTCCATCCTTGGAAATGAGCAATTAGACAAAATAGTGAGAACTCAACAAAACTCTCTACAGAAGTCAACATCTAGCTATGGCTCGGGGTGAGCTGTCGCAACGTGATCTCGTAATCGCCACATTCCTTCAGGGCTTCTTGCACGGTGGCGAGGACCTTCTTGAGACCCATGACGTTCTCCAAAACAGCCACCTTGATGCAGGTCAGGTCAGTCAAAAAACATTCACCCATCAAGAATTGATTCGATGGCATTTGACACTCACGTCTGTGTGAAGGAAAGGCACGATTGGTTGAACTTCTTTGATGGTATCTCGAACCCACCAAAACTGTCGTGCTTCCACATCATCCAACCAATCAGACAGATGCCGGAGCTTCGAAAAAGCTTTGCATGGGAAACCGGCGCAATACCCAAATACCTGCCGGCTGAGCAACCCAAAGCCGGGCCGGCATCATGGAGCAACTGAATGACGCGCCTTGTTCTTCAAATGGGCGACAGAGCGGGTCTCAAGGTCATCCTGCAACCTAGGTCTTTGAAGTGACTAACCATGCATGCTTTTCACTAGTCCAGAGAACCTAAGCAGAAGACGGGACATCCGGGAAATTCTTCTTCAAGAATTTTTGGGGGCCGCGAGCCTTGTCGCAGGCTGACCTCGTTCGAACAAAGTCAACCAGGCAATCCTCCCTGGTCTATCAAATGCTAATGCCTCAAAAGCACAAATGTCGACACATGTCAATACATCCGGCCCCACGAAGCAGCATCTGCAACGCAAGCACTGGTGCCTCTGCGCCAGAGCCTTGTGCGCGTGGTGAAACAGTGAAAGGTACACCTGTTGGACTTCTAACCTTTGAGCTGCTGGCAATCTGTCATGATTGTCAATGGAGCTCTCAAAGGTCGCAGTGTGTCTGCAAGGCCTTAAAAGGGAAACCAAAAAAAAGGAATCCTCGTGGAACACGGGGGACACTCAGCAACAGACCAGTGGCTTCTGCAAAGCTTTGACCAAACTCAATGCCCTGGATCTGGGCTTTGGAAAGCCGGACATGTTTTTCCATCCTCAGAACGAAAAAAGGGTATTCAAACCACAAATGGGTTCTGCTTCAAGTTGAGGCCCGTGCTCGATTTCACTGTCCGAGCTCGCACTAGTGCTGCTACTGATGCTGCTGACAGAGTCACCAGCACTGTAATGCCATAGTTGAGGCATTTTATGAAATGGCTGCGGCAAAGAATTGAACACCTGGTTACTATTTAGAAAACACCTGGTTGCAATCAGAATTGCTTAGAGGTGTTTTGTAGACTTGCTTTTTTGGTTCCTTGGTGTGCAGTCAAGGATCAAGGATCGTTGTTTAGGCTCGGGCGACCTGATTGCAGAGGTGTTTCTGAGAGACCACCCTCCGACACCATGACCCGAGAGCCATGACAGCTGGTTTTCCCCTTTCCTCAGGGCTCGACCTGACACCACCGAAACGCAGGTTGGACAGACCCGAACCCAACCCTTCTGATTGGAGAAGGGCGCGGATTCTTGAACCGAACCATTGTTGTTCATCGTGCTGGGGGTTGTCCCCCATTTCCCGAACCATGCCGGTGGTGTGATGCTTTGGTGGTGCCATGGCCATGAGCCGATGTTCTCAGAAAGGACCCCTCAGGGTTTTGATCCTCACCAACTAGGGTAAAATGGACCGGACCAACATGTAACAGTTGGTTCGGGTCCAGGGCAGCCTCGGGGCATGAGGTGATTTTTGCGCTGGGCTTCTTTGCCTATTCGCTGCTGGTGGTCGTGAAAGCGCCCAGCTTGTCTGGCACTCCATACCTCACAGCCGTCTACTCCCTGATCTACCGCTTCAGGCGGGTGAAGCTGAAGCACAAAGAAAGCACACCACCTACCAGCACCTTCTGTTCGGCGTCCCCAATGGACATCCCTACACTACCTCTGGATCTCCATTTAACACCCCTTTGAAGGTCCCGGTAGGTCTTCCACTTGCATCCTAGGAAGATCCAGGCACACACACACACTCGAGATAGAAGTCCGTACTAAGGCGAAGAAGGCGTTCGGTGGGATTGGCCTTAGCCCTTTAATGTGAATCACGGCCTGAGACACTGTTATTTTGAACGACACCCGGGTGACACCGGGGTGCCATACCTTGGTGGTATGTAAGGGTTCCCATGAACCACCCTGCGTCACTTGGGCATCCAAACCTTCCCTTTTGGGCGGTCCTTGCCTGAAAGTGCCTTTAGTCTTCTACCAGGACCCGACGACAAACAGGTCACCAATGCTTCGACCTCGTTGACCGGGTCCTTCCCAACCCTCAACTGGCAGTATCGGTCGAAGATCAGAGCCATCGGACCTCTGCATGGATTCATGCCTCCAACCCTCGGGACTTGGGACTCACCGGGGAGCGTGGTGACGAACAGCGACCACGGACGACCAGCGGCCGTGCGACGGTACGGAGGCCGGATGTCTGGTGGTTTGGCCTAGTCCTCCTGGGACGCGGGTGCTTGGAGCCTTTGGCACAAATCGCGGGCGCATCTCTCGCCGTGGGTGATGGGATTGATGTTCGGGGCGTTTTTTGGTCGAAGGTCTCTGAGTGAGAGGAAAGAGCCGAAGAACTGGATCATCAGACAGGAATTGGTCCGATTCGGGGGAATTTCCTGAGTTCGAAGAAGGGGGTGGTTATAGGACCCCCTTCTTCCGCCAGATCGGGGTT
>CAXIVM010000006.1:0-17500 GCA_964035705.1 Porites rus
TCCGCCCGTCATCTCGGGCGTGACATCAAAAAAGCATACTTCACCATTGACCTGCTGCACTGAGAGTCTGGTCGCCATTGGATTTCAGCGGAGATACATATCTGAAAAAAGATTTGCTCACAAAAAAAAGGTGTGCCATAGTGGAAAGCTGCTACCATCAATGTAACAAAATTCCTTACCAGGACCCTCCAACAGGCCTTCTCTGGAGAGTTGGGAAGGGCCCTAGACCCAGGTCTGAATTGGTGCCCTGGTCTTGTTGGGGCCTCCTACTTGCTTTATGATCTTGCATGGCTCAATCACCAAGTCAACTCCAAGTGCGAGCTGAATCATCTGCTGGAGAAACCAGAGAATTGTCGGAACGCACAGGCCCTTCTGCAATCAAAGCAACCGGCATTTACTAGGATGTGTTGTGAAGTAGGGAGACCTCGATCTACAGTACTGTGGGTAAGATTGGATAAGTTGATTAAGCAAACTGCAGTTGGGAAGCTCTACCTAAGTTTGAGACACACCCAGAATCACAGGACAACCTCTATGTTCCCAGTCCCAAGCCTTGGAAAAATACTCCGCAATCAAAACTTAGTATGGCAGAGGCTATTGACTACTCAATGTTCCACAGAAAAGTGTTGTTACACACGTGTCCTGACACATGTCCTGACACCCGCCGCGTCGAAAAGCCGCGTCGGCAAAAAAGCGCGTTGCAGGCGACATGAGATATCATGGAGACCAAGTTGCAGGAGTTCACCATCACGGAAAGCCATGAGATCCTCTTGAGTGTCAGGCTCCTGGCGTCGCAGGACGCACTGGATCCTCCCAGAAAGGCGTCCGCCGGACGCACTTTTCGGTGCATCAGGCGCATTCAGCTCGGCACCCGGCACCCTAACATCACCACTGTTACATATTATTACTGCCTCTCAGGCGTGCATTTACCATGACGAAATGATCGGCGCCAAGACACCTTGTGAACGTTGTTGAACTATGATTCCACTATGATCCACTACAAGCACTGCACACCGACATTAACTTCCTGGAGCCACTCTTAGAAAAAGAATATGAAAGCCGCCCCCATCAAATTCATCAAAGGAACGCACTGAGGCCCCAACCCCATCCATCCCCCATCCATCGCCAAGCCAATCCATCCCCGACCTCCAACGCTTGGCTCAGCACCTGCGCCCGCAGCTCCGGCTCCACGCGGCGCAACACGCCGGCGGCCGCGCGGCGCAGCTCCGGCCGCCGCGCCACGCAGCAGAGTGCCAGCGCCGAGGCGAAGTCCTTGGGACGTTCAAAGCAACACCCTCCCTGTTTCCCAAAAAAATTGATGGGTGGGCTATACTGCTATACCATGCTGTAGCGTTTCTGTTTTTCAACAAAAGTCCATAACTTGTTGGGGCGTCTTGCCACAATTAAAACCTTGTCAAGCTGTTCAAGTCAGTCTAGGATGTCAAGCACCTAAGCCGCACGCTTGGCAAGGCTCCGTTGGCATTGGATGACGCGCCAGGGACTCGATAGCACCCAAGCGAAGCCTCCAGCCACACGGCTCGTTGTCGTTGGAAAGGCATCAAGCCACTCGTTATCTCTGTATGTTTATCATGTTCATCATGTTCATCAGTCTGTTCAATTTAGGGAGCGAATCACAAACCCCATAGAGGGGGAAAAAGTACTGCAGTCATGACCCGTCGTCCAGCGTACCCCGCCTCCAGTCCTCACTCCTCAAAAGTTGCGCAGTTCGCTCAAAGTTGCTGATCGCTGCAGATGGTTGCGACCTGGATGAAACAAAATTCGATGTGAGGTCCCTGCCCATTGTAGATAAACAGGTGAAAATGGCTGCCTGTGAAGGTTGATGCGAGGGTATAACCTCCAACCAATCAATGGATGTTCAAATATTAATTTACAAGTTTGTCAGACCACTGCCGCGACCATGGCTATTTGCAGGGTGTCCCTCCTGCATGAATTGGAACATACAGCCCCACGAATTTGGGTCACTTAACGCCCCAGCACCCTGGAAGTGATACCCCCAAAATCTTCAACTGGCCTGGCGAACGTCTCCAAGACCAATGGCCGGCTGCTTTCATCGCCCAAAGCTCGGCGGATCTCTTTGCATCCCCAAAGCGCCGGCGCCCCCTGTAAACCTCGGTGTTTTCGAAAGGACGAGGGCCGACAATCCAGTGTCCCTGAGATCGAGAAGAACCTGGTCATTTTTGGAATAAGTTAGTCGTTCACGTCTTTCACGTTTTATTAACAGCTGGGGCATGCTTGGGAAAGCCGTCTCCGGCCAAGATGATTTAAGATTGTATCAGTTGACAGTTCTGATGTTCTTTGTCTTGCTGTGGTTTGCGTGACAGTGTCCAAGTATGAGGTATGAACCAGTCGTCTGCAATGGCAGGAGAGGATCTTCGCAGGTGGCTCTTCCTCTGCGCATTACTGTTCCCGTGAGAAGCGAATGATTTGGTGAGATTTCAGAACACAAATTGAACAGCATAGCAATGGTAATGCTCATGGCAATGCAAATAGCACTGCTAATGGCCATTCACCCTTGAGCTGTGGCAATGCTATGTGGGACCTTGATGCCACTCACCATAATGCCATTTTCCCTGTGGCCTGTGGCTCAAAAAGTGATTCAACTCCTTCACTGGGAGCAGTGTGGGTTCTTTCAAACAATGAAAATGCTGACTCGAAGACTGAACCTTTGCCAGGGCAGCAAGTATTGCATGTGGTAGCGGGGCAGTTTTTCCAGAAAGTTTGAAAACCTGAATGCTAGCAATATGAACCTGATGGCCACCAATCTATTTTTAATGCTTATGGCACTGGCAATGTTAATGGCAATGCTAATGCTGATGCCAATAGCGGTGGCAATCCTAATGGTAATGGTTATGGCTATTCACCTTGTGACGTGTGGCAATGCTAATGGCAATGGTTATGTTCGTGACAATGGTTATGGAACGCGATTCACCCTTTGACCTGTGGGAGCTATGCACCTATATGTGCATTGTGACCTGTGGCAGCTTGATTCCATTTACCCTTGAGTTGTGGTACTGGGAATCCAAACCGAATTGCAAATTGTAATGGTGCTGCTAATGGATGCTAATGATGGAACCTTGACATGTGGTGATGCTAATGGCAATGGTGATGGGATGCTGTGAGCTGTGGGAGCTTGATGCCATTCACCATGCTAATGGAAACGGTAATGGTGCTGGGAATGCTAATGACAATGCTAATGCTGATGCTCATAGCAATGGAATGCTCATGGCAATGCAAATAGTACTGCTAATGGCCATTCGCCCTTGACCTGTGGCAATGCTATGTGGGACCTTGATGCCATTCACCGTCGACCTGTGGCAATAGGGATCACAATGGCAATGCCAATTCCTGCGGCAATGGTAGTGCAAATGGTGATGGCAATGCAAACGCAATGGTGATGATAATGCCATTCACCCGGTGCTTGAGGCCAATCACCCTGTGACCTGTGGGAGGTTGAGGCCACACACTCTGTGACCTGTAGCAATGGTTATGCTAATGGCAATGGTAATGGGAGTGACAAATGTGATGCTTATATATGCTAATACAATTCACCCTTTGACCTGTGCGGGTGAGCTGTGGGAGCTTCATGTGACCTGTGGGAGCTTGATGACTCACAGGTAGCACCTCGGCAGGGTAGTACCTCGGGGGGGGTCGGCAGAAAAAAGAACTAGGAAGACTACTACTCACGAGCAGACAACGAGCACCTACCAACAACTACGAGGTCTCGTCCTCAACGTCTGAACACATTCAACATGCAAAGTCCTAAAACAAGCATTTTCGAGAACACTGGAAAACATGCACCCTCATCTCCAAACATGAACTTGTCTAAAAGGATCTAAAAGGTACGTGTTCTCTTTTTGGGGGGTGTATGTATACACACACACACACACGTTGGACATGTGCGCTCTTAAGAGGCACAAGAAAATAACAGAATAGGCCGAGACAAGTGGGAGACACGTGGAGACGTGTAACCATAAAGGAGACAAGCAGGGATAACAGCATGCTGCCAAGAGAGTCTAGGCAGGGAGACGGAGACAAACAAAGAGTGGAGACAAGTGTAACAAGAAGGGAGACACAAGTAGGGAGACAAGCGGGAGACAAGTGTAAGGTCATCGGGCAAGTGCATCCAGAGCAATCCAGCCAAGAGTATCCAAGCAAGGAGACAAGCAGGGAGACACGAGGAGACAAGTGTAAAAACATCCGGCCAAGTGTAGCCAGAGTATGCAGAGAAAACATCACCGAGGAACGCAACCCGCAAAAAAAAGAGCCAAAATCATCCGGCCCAGGCATGCAACCCTTTGAAAGGAGTAAGAACCCCCATACAGGTAAACCTGTTTGGGGACAAGCACAGATCACCTCTCCAGCACCCTGGCCAGCAGGCTCCCACTCGCCCGTGGACCTAGCTGCTGCGTGTCATGTTCACCCAGCCATCCACGTCCCTCGGCGACCCACTTGGACCAAAGAGCTCAGAGCACCAGCCGCACCCAGCTTCACTCTCCAATCATCGCCTGAGTGAGTATGTGTAGCTGGTCAAGCGGCTGGTAGCTGGCTTGTCCTCCCACATAGCCAATATCACCGTGTTTTTTGAGCTTGACTTGGTTTGTGTAAGACCAAGATGAATGATTCGAGTCCAAAACCTCCCCAATTCTTTCGCTTTTGGCTTCAGTCATGGACTGAACATCTGCAAAGGACATCCTTCAATCGAGCACACATGGTTAGCATTCGGACTTGGATCGCAGGATCCAGTAGAGACATATGCTGTTTTACTTCAATCAACATCAAGACCTGATGTTGACTGTTCACCAGGGTTGTTAGACCTATTCATCCCAAGGGCTCTGAATGCAGGCGGGTGAGTTCTCCGTGATCTTCGCCATTTCTGCCGCCTCGCAGGCGTTCACCAAGCGTGAGCGCATCAGCTCCCTGCCAGTGGAGCCCAGCACGTCGGGAGCTGCCATGGTGCAGTCCAGTCCACTCAGGCAAATGGCATCTCTGAAAATTTTATGTCCACCAACTTTGGAAATGGACCCTTCCTCTGCGAGGGCTTATTCGATGGGAAGATCAAGCAAAAAGCAATTCACAAATCTCCTATGTTTTTCTGATTCGCCATCCGCCTGGCAAACCAAATTCGGAGTTTCCTTCAGGGTTGCGCAAACCAGTTGGCATAGGGTGCAAAGCAAGCCCGTGCAAATTACGGCATTTGCTGACAGCTGATTTGCTGATAACGCCAACGGCTTGACAGCCAGCTTGCACATTGGCCTCTGAAGCATCTATACTAATAGACCCTTGAGCCAGCCGATCTCTGATTGCCAATCTGGTGATTCGAACATAGAGCTCATTCCAATTACAAAGGGTCCATGCAGTGAGCTCTGGCCAACACGAACACATTGGGTTAGGCCACCAACTGCGAGGTAGAATTAACACGGAAACTTCACCTCCCAGTATCAGGGTGTTCCCTCACTAGACCACTTCACAGCACTTCGCAAGGCCAGTTTGCTCCTGAAAGGCCACTTCAAAGGCTTCCAGCTGTCCTGCAAACCGCCGGCGGTCCGACCGCCCCGGGCGAAGAACGCACCGTTGGAAGAAGCGTCACGGGGAACCGGGAAGGGCACCAACCACAACCGAAATGGTGATTCGTTGGTCTCAGACCCGAGTCTTCAAGAGGGCCTAGAGCTTGGGTGGGGTGCGTTCCAACCAACCCCGGAGGTTCTCCAACATCTAAATTTCCTGCCTAAGTACATTTGGCTGAAGCTGTCGTTGAAGGCAATGTTCACCTTGGCGCAACCATCATCAAAGCAAACTACCTGGAGCAATGGGAACGCCCCACGACTACAGCATGCAACAGCAGTTGCAAAGCGATGTCACTTGTTCAGCACGTAAAGCACACACACACAGTTTTAACCTTTCACCAGCCTTTGGAGGGATGCAAACCTGTGGTCTTGTCTCTGAAAAATCCGCCCGCACCGAAGGTTTTGGGTCGCGTTCACCGATACATAGCTTTAGCTAGGGGGTAATTGTCATTTTCGGTTGGGAACGAAAATGCATATCCTGCATCACAAGGTGTGTCTGGGAGAGGAGTCCTCTCAACAGTCTATGTCTTAATGTATGTTTCACTGATTGTATCATATGCATGAGCTGGTTGCAAGTGCAAGTGTGTTATTTTATTGGACAACATGCATCCAATTTGGACACCCTGAAAATGTGCAAGTTCAAGGGGGTCAAAAATTATATCCAACAGTGCTTGCAAAAAGTTGTAAGAAAGACATAACAATTGCAAGAGGGTCCAGAAATAGAGTGATAATAGCGACGTTATTTTTTGTTCATCCAATTCATGCTGCATTCATCTCTAAGTATTGTGTCGGTCATGCACACTTACTGTATATATTCACTCTATGTGTCGTTGAAATTCTACATGTTTCAGAGGTCCAAGATATATTCATTTGCAGGCATTGTCGGATATAATTTGGAACCCCTGCAACATGTACAACGTCAATGGGTGGTATATCATACATCCAACAATGCTTGCAAATTGTAAAGAAAGACATAACTAAACGTGTTTCCCAGGGTCCAAAAAGCCGAGTGATGATCGAGACCGTCCTTTGCCGGTGCGGGCGGTGGTCGTCGCCAAACGATCCTTGCTTTTGGTGACCACCACTTGGCATGAAGAACTCTTTGGTGGCCAACACCTCGATGAACATCTGTTGGGGTGAGCCAGTTTCCTCGGATGTCCTCGCACCTCACAAGGCCACAAGCGGGGTGGACAAAACATACCCTGGCAACCAGCGGTATGTAAATGTTTTAAACTAATGTCCCATCATGTGACCGTGGGGTTGTAAATGCCTGCAAAAGTACATCAACAAGACGCTCAAGGCGTTCAGTATCTTGCAGTTTGAAGGAGTTGCGATTAGCATTCTTCAAAGTTCAAACACGAACAAAAGCTGAGACCCCCGGCACCAAATGAGGTTGGGACTGGGCTCAAGGGCCGGAGTCGGAGCAACAGCTTGTTCCTGGCTAAGGGTGTGCACTGGTATGGAACTTCACAAGAACTTGCACGAGGCATGAGAATGTTGGGCTCAATGTTGTCACAGCTCATGAAATTTCATGAACACATCCAGCTGATTCCAGCTTCCCACCCTCGGTGGAAGAATCTTTCACAAACGCTGCTACCAACAGGAGGACTTCCGTAGCATCTTGCAGAAGTTTGAAGAGGCAAATGTTTCAACACCTTGTTCCAACAATCTCGAACATTGAACCCACTGGTCCAGTGTACGAAGACGGACAGACTCCAAAATCTTAGTAGCTGCGGGCCGTCTGGCCCACGACGGCCAGACGGCATCTCCCGCTCGGGAGAGCCCCAAGACGTGCTGAGCTGGCAAGCATGGAAAGCCAGATTCTCCTCTTCCTCCTGCAAGGCAGAGCAAAGACTCATTGAAACCCAGCAAAGCAAAGACAGGTTCAAAGTGTTCGTTGGATCAAAGACGGGATGTGCTCTTATTGCAGGCAAATAGGATCTGTGATGATCTGAAATGTGGCTCAGTCGTTGGAGACATGGTAAGAATGGGCAACTGAGCACGGGCGACCGCCGGCGCCCGTCCATCTGACTCGCAGCGATGAACCTTAGAGCTGAGATTCTGGTAGAACCTCATCCCGAAGCCATTTTCAAGTGACGGACCAAGGACTCCAAAGACTCAGAGGATCTTAGGTGTGCTTCTTAAAATCTGCCCAGGAAGATGTGCCGGCGCTGGACTCAAAAAAGTAGTTATTTAATGTGCAAGAGAAAAATGATGAACACCGGAGCAGCTACACTCTGTTGGGAGTACCCTCTGTATACAACTTTGACATACTTTGACAATCTTCTATTTCTCATATCAAACTGCATTTTCCCGACCCTTCACAGTATGTTGTCTGCATGCGACTATCCCACAGCACTCAGTAGCCTTGCAAATGACGAGGCACGGAATTCGGATGGGCTCAATGGGCAAGTAGTGCTCACTCGAGGAGAAGGTCCTCACACGCTTCCCACGGTTCCGCATAAGGACTTGATTTTTGGCACACGCAACGTAGCCCCCAGAAACTTTTGAGTAGATGGTACAGTCGCGCCGTTCAAGTGGAAATTGCACCTTCAGTGGTCAGGAAACAAATAGTACGACGGCGACGATATATACCCAGACCCAAAACCAAAGCTCAAACGGCTCAAACAGCTACACTTCCAAAAGTAGCTCAGTGTTTCTTTTGGATGAAAACGTGTGGAACAAAGCCCATGATCAAAGTTGCCACAGTCGCTTGAACTGATGAGTGCTCACTAGCCCCGCACCTCCCCACTGGTCAAAGAACGCCAATCTTCCCAGCACCAGTACCACAACCCCACAAACCGCAAGAGTCTCCGCCGAACTCGCATGGATCCAGGGATCCGGGCAGCTCGAGCGAGAAGAGCTGCCGGGGAGATTCCAAGAGTCCGTTCTCCTGAGATGGACCCGGTGCCCGACCTCCCCGGACGATGGGGATGGGAGGACAACGGCCTCGTTGCGCCTAGAAAAGAGCTTTGGCAGAACTGCACCTTGCATCCAGGCATTCGCCAATGTGCGACCTACCCGGACGAAAGAACACCATGGAACACTGAGTTTTGAACATGTTCATGCATCTTCCAATGGAACGCTGCATCTCAAAAAGTGTCGTGCTGCCTGCTGCTCAGAGCTCTACACAGCGGCCCCCCATGCCAGAGCTCAGGCGCACATATCCCATTTTCTCATATATATATATACTGTATGATCTCTTCAACATACTCGCAAACCATCAACAATTGTGGTTTTTCATACCCTAAAGCAAGAACAATCTGCCCAACGAGCTGGTTTCGGGGTGCATCTAGGGAAATATGTGCTCGCCTACTTGCGCCTAATTATATATATTACTACACAAAATCAACAGGAAAGGCCACAGCTACCTTCCCACAAAAATGACCTGGATCGCGCCTTTTCAAGCGCACAGCATGTGTTGAGCCTACCGTCAGCTCAAGGGCCCTCATTAGCCCGAAGCACCAACAAGAAGGCATACATGCATTTTCTTGTGTATGGCACCCCTGTTGAGGGGTTCCTTTTCGTAGTTTTCAAAAGGCGAGGTTCACTGGAGCTGTGACCATTTTTGGTAAAAAGAAAAAGTTGCTTACCGCTTTCCCGGTCCGTTGACCAAACTATTTACCAGAGGCACGACACGATTAAAAACAACGGCAAACATCAAAAATTATCCCTGTTTCTCCGTTTTGTAGGTCTGTTAGCCAAATTGCTGTACCAAAGGCGCGGCAAAACGGTAAAAAGATGTAAAAAAGTACTTACCCTGCGGAGGTGCGAGCGCGTACCCCTTTGCAAAACAGTTATATAACGCGCGCGAACAGGCTTAACCAGCGTAATGTGATTCTCACAAGTGGAACAATGACCATGAAATAAAGCCCAACCAGAACCATTGGAGCACTAGAAAACAGAAACAAACGCCCTCTTCAATCAATGGACCGGGACCTATCGCTCCCTCAGAGACCATATCCGCTGCCGCCTCGTAGTGCCTCAGAGATGGAAAACAAATCCTCTGAAGTGCTGAGGCATTGTGTGTGTGTGTGTGATAATGTTGACTGTTGATTGAAAAGGAGAACAACTATATGAAAGAGGTTTTACATGGCTTTACTTTACCATCTAAATGGGGGGGTTACATTAATCAACAGTCACCAGTATTGTTGTGATTTGCTATGAGTTTGTTCTGATCATGAATGCGGTGTGTAGCTTTGTTACTTATGATCAATGCTACAACATGCCATGTTTGGTGTTCGTCACCTTTGGCTATTCAAGCTTTGCCAACACATCAGCTGGACGGTGGATATTCCATGATGCTTTATCGAACCAGGTCAATGCTCTGGTCTCGGAATCGCTTCCCCAATCACTGCTTTTAGTGCGGAAAGCACATTCCATCCATGCCAATCACCATCTCTCGGCGCTCCAGCAGAACAAAGGGCAGCCGGATGCTGCTGGGCGACGCCTGGATGAGCAAGACCAACCACCGGAAATGCGAGGGGATCGGTGGACATCTGTTAGGGAGCATCCTTGTTGGTTCATATTTGGTTGGGTCCCGAGTTTCAGTGGTCAACCATCAACCAGTGACCAAATGTCTTTCCATAGAAAAATGCGCGTGTGAAGGGCCGATGTGGTCGCGATTCGGCCAGGCACGTCGGCAAACCTGCTCCAACGAACACTTTTGCACAACTATGATCTCTTCACCACAGGTAAAGAACTTCCCATGAAACATGGACTTCAACAACGGCAATCGGCAAGGGCATGCCATCTCCAGCAGTCCAAACCTATCACTTCACCAAAGCGTTCAACCTTTGCAAGCCTGCAAAGGGCTACCTCTTCTCCAGTGGTGACCCACGAACCTGCAAATCTCGTGGCCAAATCGACCACCCTTCCCCCCAGCCCTTGCGTCCCCTTTCAGCGCCTGCAACAGCTTTCTGTACTCCCGCAGCAGCACATCCAAACCTCAGACGCGTGCAGGTTCGTAGCCAGACTGGACCACCAGTGTAGGCTCAAGCGGGTCTTTCGCACAAAGACGGCACTCCCAAAAATTGCGGTTGGATTCGTTTCATGTTTGGCTTTTGGGGCCCCTCACCCTCGATCTTGGAACGTGGCAAGTAGTCAAAAGGGCATCGCTACTAGTAACAAGGGCATTACTGATAGTAGATGATAGTAGCAAGAAGCTACTGGTAGCAAGAAGCTACTCGGTTGGAGGCCGTCTAGATAGAGAGAAGAAACGGTCTCCAGCGGTCTCCAGTACTGTGCAAGGACATTTGTTCAGAAAGGTTTCGGTTTCATCCACCCAATCCAACATCACACTGCACCAAATCCAACGTCTCACCGTCTCACATGTTTCACACTGCGGCAGTGGCCTTCAGAGTCGGTTTCTGCAAAGTCCTGAAGACAGAAATGGTCGACTTCGCCACCCAAACCCGAACGGTGGACTTCTTTCCCTACTCAACTCGCAAATCACAGGGCCAAATGGCGGCCAATGCCCAAACCTTTAGAATCCTGGTTCGACGTTCAGGGCATTTCGATCATGTTGAGTCTCAGATTCAATCACCAACTCCAACCCCCAAAGCTTGCAAACCCCCCTCTTTGGTCGCAGCATCCCCAGCCACCTCCACCGGTCACACCGGTCACTCCGCTGCACGGCCACTCCTGGTGCCACTCCTTGGGGAACTGATGATCGACGCCGGCGTCACCCCACCTGGCGTCGCCAGCGGCACCCCAACACAGCACGGTCAGGTGGTCAGGTGGGAGTGGCTGGAGACGGCGTGGTCTACCGGGAGTCTACCGGGAGAGGCCACGACCTGCGCGAGTCTGGGTCGCCACGGCCTCTTCTCCCAGTCGCTGGTCAGCTCCTCACCTGGTGATCGCAAGGGGTGAGAGCCGGTGAGAGCACACCAACCTTTTGGGCAGGCGGATCACTCTCAGCCCTTCGGAAGCTCTTCAGCTCTTCACCCGCACTCAACGCTCCGCACGTCTTCGCCACCCATTGACCAAGCCCAGTTTCTCCAAGAAAGTCATGGTCGTGACGTGGACCGTGAAACTCTGGTCACATGAGTCACAACCAGTCATGTTGACTGTTGAATCAAACCCCCGTACCTGGATGGTCAAACATCCTCATACATGAGGGGGGTGATGAACGGTCAACACTACTTTGGATGTTTTCAGACCTTGGCATCCCAAAATTGGGTCATTGAAGGCGAGAGCTGAGACACTTGGTCACTCTGTCGCTGTTTTCCGTTGCCCCGGCTGTCTCCGAGGCACACGAAACACCCGGCCAAACGACCTGGCAAAACGAAGACCGCCGTCTGCCTGTCCAGTAGGCCGAGCCTGGCGAAACGAAGACTGCTGCGGCTTGCGACTGTATAGGAGCCGGAAGTGTGTAATTGTGCGCCAGAGTAGATGTGAAAACCAAACAGCAGTTTTGCAAAAACAGACCTACATGGTGAGTTGGGCTCAAACGACTCAAGCATCCCAAGACCATCCAAAATCAAGATACACTCTCACTGGAACCAAGGACTTGTTCAGCCACACTCACTTGCTTCAGCCATCACACTACATGCCTCTTTCGCTCTTGCGGGGACTTCACCAAGCGGAGGAAGGGCACCTCAAAGCCGTCGACCCCTCCGGTTTCGTGTGACCAAGATAGAAGGCACATCAAGGGATGGCAGGATTGGTAAATACAGTGGATTCTACAACATCCCAAGTCTCAACTCTTCTCCTATTTCTCTCACTGATCAAAGAGAAACCGCCCGGTGGAGTTTGAGACGGGCGCCGGTCCATTCACAAGCCGCACGGTTAGTGGCAGCACTGGTGATAGCCTTAGCAACGTCCAAGACTTCTTGGCCACGGGATGGCACCAGGAGAATTCCGAGTAAAAACATCGCACGAATGGACGTTGACAGGAAAACACCTTCCCTCTAAGTCTAAGTGATTGAAAGATATTGAAAGTGATTGTCACATTGGTGGGTTGCTGAGGGCCACCTATTTAGCTTGCCTTGTGCTTTGCCGTTGTTATGAGGCTCGACTGCCTCATCCGGCAAATGCCTAAGTCGCCCAAAAATGATCGTCCTAGTCGCACCATCTCACCTCCGCTCAGCGCCCCTTGTGTCTAGGCGCCCAAACATCTGAGTCATCCTCTGCATATTGCCAGGGTGTGGATTGAAGAGCCTCAGACACGAAGACCCACCCGATCCCGAAGCCCAACACGCGAATCCAAACACGGCGGGCGCAGCAGTTAGAGGTTCACAACGTCGGAATAAGCATCGCACCGACTTCTTGTGCAAGGATCCTCTTCTCACACTTCCCAGCGTTCTATTTTTTAGAAGCACTCTCCGTCAACAGTGGTCCTTAGGCTCTGGCGCCCCAAGGGCCGCAGGCCCTGAATGTGACAGGAGCCTCCAAACACGACCCCTTCACAACGGCGATGGCCGCCGTAAGCAGTGCCGCGTGTACTGCCGTGTACTGTCCGCGTGTACCCCAGGCCTTATTGGAAAGGGCTTGATTTCTTGAAAGGCCTGGGGCTTTCACCTCGGAAAGCCCCAGAAAGTCCACACAAGGACAAGGTCTTTGAAAACATTTGCTGATGGCTTAACGCTGCTTCTTCATCCTGGCTTGAGGTGTTAAGTGTGGTCCCAAAAGAAAACACGCATAATGATAGAACCAGTTCTCAAGGCCGACTAAATGGCTTAGGGGGTGGCCACTTCATGTTGTTTCATCCCACTTCACCTTAGTATTTTGGGCCGGCCAACGTTGTGCTTGGGTGTTTGGAGCCTTCGCTCGGACCAGCCTGAGATACAACAGCGCTCGGTCCCTCAAGTCCACATCAGACCTGAGGACGGACCGGACCGGACCAAATGACATAAACGAAGAAACACTAGAATGCTCTCGTGTGCTTGAAAGAGTGCCAGATTTGTTTGCCTATGTCACATGTCAAAATCATCTTTCAATTGCTATTCTGGAAGGATTTCATGCCAACGATCTGCCTTTGCTGAGTCTTCGACTGGTAGGTGGCCAGGTGCTGTAGAAGCCGCAGCATTGGCTGGTATATTACTGCCTGAACTAAGAGACTTCAAGGGTGTTCCTGCGATCTACCCTTTGGAGTCTGCACAAACACATACACACTATACACACACCGCCACACCGCACCCAAACAAGCAGCTGAAATGGGCCATCATGGACCTCAATCCCATTTTCCCCCTGGTTCGCGCAGCTGCCATGGCCATGGCCTGTGGATGAGAGAGGATCATCCGACGGCAGGTGATCAGAACACGCCTTGGTGGCACCACCGATGCAGAACTTGGAGTGATGCGAGTCCGCCCCAAAGGCCAGGGTACTGCACACGGTCAATACACATCTGACAGGATGTCCGAAGGGCCGAAGGGTTTTTTTGCAGAATCCTGGGGTACCATAGATGTGCCACCATCAAACTGACTCTGGCTTTCTCACAGTTTGGTTTGTACATCCACAAGGAGCCAGTGACTTAGCCGTTGTTTCCCGTCACCCTAAGAAACATCCTACTGTAGCTCCCAGAAAGCACCAAAACTAAAGAGGTGAAGGCAACCAAAGAGCAAAAAATGAATTCCAGGGGAGCTCTTCTTCGCTCAGCTGCACTTCGCTCGGCTCTTCGCCTTCGCTCGGTGCCCGACATTCCGGCTTCCCAACTCAAGGACGAAGGACTGAACACCAGGCGGTGCAGGGCGGTGAGCACGTAGCTGGCGGAGAGGAGGATCGCGCACGGTTTGATTCATCCTACTCTACGGACGTTGTTTCCTGTAGTTTTTCGACATAGCTGTCCAAATGTCCATTCAAGGAATGCTAATGCTGCTAATGTGAGAAAAGCCATCAACCTTTGCCCAACAAATACAGCTTATTTGCATAAAACGATTGAGCAGTTGGACATTCAAACGTTCGGTCTTTCCATTCGGAGACTCTGAGACTCTCTCACATGAGACTTCAAAACACACCGCTCGCATATTCGCCTGGGATCCAGCCAAGAGATTTCCGACAAGATCACCAAAAGCCCGAAGTAGCGCTGGATCCTCCAGCTGGTCGCTGCTTGTGGCTGGAAAAAGGGCGCCATGAGACACCAGTGCATGTGACCATTTGTGAAGGAAACGGTTCAATTGCACAATGTGACACCTGACGGTCTGCAATACACCCACAAACTCCTTCGTTTCCATGAAGCCTTCTCTCCACCTTTCGAAGCCTCAAATGACACCTACATCAAGGACGTTCGGCTTAAAGCAGTGAATTATATGGCTCATTCATTCAAGACCTTTGCGCAGGCCTCCAGGAAGAAGTGGGGGGGGGTTCTGCATCACCTCTGCCAGGTGGTTTCTTCTGGAAGGCCCTGGGCCCTGGTAACCCATTGCTGTCACCCAGGCCCTGGTGGGCACATGGTGCTCCCAGAGGCCCTGCCTGGAGGGTGGCTCCAGGCACGAGACAAAGCTCCCGAGGGAGTGGAGCAGCTTGTACTGCACCGCCTGGCCACCGTCGAGCTGAAGCAAAAGGAGGGCTCGTCATCGGGGTGGAGAATCGAAGGACTGTGGAAAACATCAAACACCACTCGGTGGGCATTTTGGGGAGAGCATCCATTCGGTTCAGTCCAGGGCCACCATCAACAGGCATGCCCCCCTTTGCCCTTTGCCCCATCGGTGACGTTGTTGAATAGATGTTTGGTCCACCAATCAGCAAGTGGTACAGCATGTTTCACACATATGTTCACATCATCTGCACAGGCATCGTCCAATCTTTCGTTGAACCTGTGGGAGTTGGGAATAGATCAACATGTGTGTCATCTTCTGCCTGAGACTTCACACGTTGATTCAGCGCCAGGACCTGAACAGAAAAACCCTCTGGCCGAGCTGGCACCCAGCAGGCAGCAAGGTTCTTGCCTCCTAAAAAGAAAGAATTGTTTCTCAAGCATAGGAAATGCAGCAGCAAAGAAAGATTCGGCCTGAAAATAACAAAGCAATGTCGCACTGGAGTGTTTTTAAAGCTTCGTGGCCTGTGCAGCTTCAAAAATCAGATTCTTCGCGATCCTTCCCCTTGACCGAGTCTGTGGCTGACGGCAGCACGCCGAGGCATGAACGCCTTGGAAAATGCGCCGATAAACGTGGTAGAAAAAGAAGAAAACACGGATCAAGAACTGACAGAGGAGTTTTGCGCGCAAATCCTGACAAATCTTTCTGTGTTCAGTTTAGCATAGATATGCGTTGTGTAGCGAGTGGTCAAGACAAGATACCCCGGTGGTTCACAGGAAACAGCTTCCTCTTTGAAACCACCTGGATCTTCCAACTACCAAAAGTTCCTCGTCGTTTTAGTCTTGCGGTCGTTTTGGTCGAGGGAGAGTCCTTTTCCTCCCAGGGCACTGTCCTTTGTTTAATCAAAACTCCATACCACCATCACTTTGGCTTTCGAGAAACCATTTCAGGGGCAAAGAAAATCTTGCTGTTGCACTGTTGCAATACCTCGAACATCCTCAAACTGATTTGCAACTTGCCCCGGACAACTTTCGGCTTTGTGCCACCATGCTGATCTAAACTAATTAATTGATGTGCTGCAACGCTTCATCCTTGCAAAGTGAATCTTTTCGACAAGTGAACCTCTTCACCCAGCCTCCTGGCAGACCACTGGCCATCTCCATTCAGAGCACTTGGCAAAATCGCTCTGCAACACTCTTCTTACCTCACACTCTTCTTACCAAATCCCTCTGATCCAGGGCAGCCCGCAGCATATCACAAAGCTCTTGTGGTACCTGGAACATCGAAAGGGAAGCGTCATCGTCATCGTCTGTCCGTTCGCGTCATCGTCATCGGCCGGTGTGGAAAAAGGGGGAGAGACCACTCGCCCCAGCTTTAGGGTGAGAGCAGTACAGCGAGCTCGGTGGCCAGACAAGCTGTAGCCCAATGGCTCCCTTCCACGAAATGTTTCAGCACGGATGACCTGGCTCCCTTGGAGAGGAAACCCAATTGTCAGGATAACAGCAGGTTCTTTTTTAAGCAACTGAGTTGAATCACTCCCAGAATTGGTTAAAGGGAAAATCCATAGTTTTGGTGGTCAAAACAAGGGTTTCTTGCAAATGTTCCCTTAAACCAATTCATTGAATCACCTAATGACTGATCCATGTACAGTTGCGAAACATGTGTAAATACATATGTAACTTTCAGGGCTGATAAAGGCCACTCAAAATGTTGGCCAAAAAGACTACCCCAAACATTGCCGGACGGCGCCTCCAAGCGATCCATTTCCGAAGGAAAGTCCTTGGAGCAACCCGTCCAGGGGGGTCGCGTACAACAGGGTCGCTTGGGATTCTTCAGAAAAGCCGAGGGGATTCAAAGACTTGGGTTTCGTGCAATCGCGGTGGTCTTCCGTTCGTCTTCGTCTGCGGCTGGGGGGGCCACAGATTGGTAGCCTGCAGACAAGGATGACCTGCAACACCATTCACCCTTTGCTTGATGACCTGCAACCCAAGAGGGTTGAGACGCAGAGCTGAAGGAGGATGGCTTGAGCATCGTTGCTAGCGGGAGACAGTCGCCAAAACGTGATCTGAGGCCGTCACCGACAGACCGAGAAAAGGTGGTTCAGAAACATGTATCCGCTGGAACTACCTTTCTTTAGACCTGCCCATGTTGACTTAGGGAAGATCTGGCTCTGATCTCGGCATCTTGACTTCAATACGAATAAACATATCCAGCTCATGATGCTCGGATCGGCAATGATTTGAAGGTTCTGCCGGGGATAAACTCACATGAGAAGAATGTCAGCACAGCCTGTAGGTGTTTCTGGGTGGCAGCTGCTGCCAAGCATCAGTGAGCACCCGCAGCAAAAAGCGGAAGACCACAGCATGGGCCCCAACCTGGGAGATTCTGAACAAGCCCCGTGCGCGTCGCACCAGCAACAGGAAGGCATGATGAGGCCGTTTC
>CAXIVM010000006.1:22500-60725 GCA_964035705.1 Porites rus
ATCAAACTTTCAACAGATGTTTAATCGTCAGAAAGCTGTTGAGGCCCCTTGGAATAAAACTAAAGGACTTATGGCCACTAAGTGGGACCTCCTTGCGCAGATCCGTAAACTGACTAGTCCTGGTATTGCTAGCTGCTTCAGATGTTGGCATTTGATCACTGCACATCATAAATGCCATGTACAACAGCAACTGGCATCACGCCAGGCAAGGAAAGATCGGTTTGATCTTTTGATCTCAGAGGCTCGTTTTGCAGCCTCTAGACATGACTTGTTTGCCCTACATGCCATTGTTCGGAAGCTCTCACCCAAAGTTGTTCTTCCGAAGATCAACCTCCGAGGGAGTCAAGGGGAGTTGTTGAGTCCGGTTGAGGCCTTTGCACACTTGAAGCATTATGTCTGTACTGCATGGGCTGGCCCTCAACTGCAGTCTCCGACTGGACTGGCGCCAGGTGTCCCGTTCAGTGAGGATGAACTGACGCGAGCGTTTGCGCGCCTTAATATCATGAAGAGCACTGCACCGGGCACATGTCCCAATGGATGCTTAAAGGCCATTCCACATGAGACGACTGCTCAACTTTACCCCCTGTTGCAGCGTTGGTGGTCACATAACCCCCCTTTCATTCCACAGCAATGGAAAGACGGTTCTTTGTTTTTGTTGCCCAAGCCTGGCAAACCTCCTGATACTGCTGCCAACTTGCGGCCTCTTGCGCTCCAAGACCCGTTAGGAACCACGATTCTAGGCCTTCTCACCGCTATTGCCAGGAATAGTGTGTTAGATCAACTGTGTGCACAACATCAATATGCCTACCTTCCCCATCGGGGCACACACGAGGCCATTAGCAGGGCAGCTGACCACTGTCAGAAGGTTCGTGCTCTCCTCCATAGCATGAGGCGACCGCAAAGTCTCAACTCGTCTAACCAAAGTTCGAGTCTGTATGGAGGGCTGACCATCAGCATTGATTTGAAACGAGCTTTTGATAGTCTTCCTAGACCTGACCTATTTGATGGCCTTCGCCAACTAGGAGTGGATGGGGCTTGTGTGACTCTTTTGCAGGAGTGGCATGTTGGAACGAGATACTGGCTTGAACATAAAGGTCATCAAGACCATGTCAGTGTTGCGCTGGGTGTCAGACAGGGATGCCGAGCAGCACCATTTTTGTGGGCAAGTAGCATGTCCAGACTCATGACTCGCCTTGCGGAAAGCACCAGTCCTGAGTGGGTTCTCAAGGTCCTGACCTTATACGCAGATGATTTTCTTCTCCAATGCCAGATCACCTGTGAACAAGATTTATGGGATCACCTGCACTTTGTTGGGACTTTGTTTGATATTCTGGATACAACAGGATTATCCATGAACCTCACCAAGACTGTGGCCTTGTTTCAGATTGCTGGCAAGAAGTTCAAGAAACTTCAATCCCGCGTCCTTGTTGAGCAAGCACACCAATGGTTCTTGCTTGTGCCCCGCTCCAATGGGAACGCCACAAAAATCAAGTTGGTGGCGGACCTCAAATATTTGGGATGCAAGCTGAGCTATGGTAACTTTGAAAAACTCACATTGGAGCATAGGGTGGCTGCTGGACTTCAGGCAAATCGACGCCTACATCGATGGCTTTATGGTAAAAAAGGGCTGGACAAAGACCAAAGAAAGAAACTTTGGGAGAGTGTCGTCCGCACAACCATGACGTATGGTATTTGGGCAACTGGCGTGACACTGGCTGGGCTCAAGCGGCTGGTGAGTCTTTTGGTGACCATGCAAAGGATGATCTACATGAATCATTCACATCGGACAAGAGATTCACATACACACTTTTTTCAGCAGAATCAGATTGAGCATCCACTTCAGTTTCTTCACCGCTGCTGTTTGCGCATCCTGACTGGCCATACAGCCAAGCTCGGGCTACGACCTCAGACGGATGTTCTGCACCGACTCCCGCTTACAGGAACACGATCCATGCTTGAACAGATTGAGCAACTCACCACTGGAGGCCCTGACCTGACGGTGGCTTCCGCGGCATTCGAGTGCAGAACGTGTGGAGTGGCGTTCTCAAGTATCCAAGCATTGTTGACTCATGAGGGCAATACACATAGAGTCAAACACAAACGAGTTCAGGCCTTCTCTGCAGTCCGAGACTCTGTGGACGGAACGTCTATTTGCAGGCATTGCCATCATTCGTTTCCATGTTGGAATGCACTTCGAACTCATATTGAACACGCATCATGTCCTCTTTTTGACCCGTTGCAGGTGATGTCGACCTCCCTGGCCAATGCCCGTACCAGTTTGCAGCCACAGATCTTGGAGGTTGATCCCACTGGTCTCAGCCTGAATCCATGCGTTGGGGACTACCTCCGAAGTCACTGCATTCTTTGTGGAACTCAGCTGCTACGTTTTCAGGACATGACTCATCATTTGGCTTTGGAGCACACTTCATTGGCCGCCCAAGCTTCTGGATTGTACCAACATTGGCATGGATCTATGCTGTCTCCTTGCACCTTCTGTCATGTGGACTTTGCTCACACACATCATTGCAAGGTACTCTTCCAGCTGATGGTTCTGCGTGCAGAGAGCTTGGCAGGCACAGGTGCCCCGACACAGCCGCAAGCTCCGATTCCTTCCAATGAGACTTCATCATCACGCACTCCAGCTGATGGTATGATTCCTTCCAGATTGCAAACACTGGCCTCAAAAGAGACGGACCCTCCTCTTCTCCTGCCATGACTGATGACGTGCAAGGCCATCAGGCTACCAGTCCCCTGGGAGCTCCTTTGGCTACTTCGACCTCCAATACAGGTGCCACTGATTCCAAGCAACAGAGCACAGTTGATCATCCCACTGGCTCCATGACATCCTATGAGAACCCGTCCTCCTATGTCTGCATCATTTGTGCATGCTCTTTTGTCACACAGAATGACTTAGCAGAGCACATGAAGATTCACGATACATATCACTCTGTTCGTGATGCAGTCATGGGACATCCGACCTGTTCTCATTGCCGGAGTAGCTTTCGGGAAACTTGGGAACTTCAGAGACACATCGTGAGGAAATCCTGTCCTGTCTTTGATCCGCAACTACAACCGACAGGTGCACTATGCTTTGATCCTGATCTTCAAGCTGCTCTTCGAGAAGGAACGGTCGTGGAGAGGTTGCTGAATCCACTCAACCCTGAAGAACGTCTTCGGTTTACCCTTTCTTGCACCATGTGTGGCATGGGACACAGCAGGGTTGCAGACTTGACCAGACATCTTCAAACTCAACATGGCCCCTTCTATCGATCAGCTGATGCCTATGTCTTGCTGTTGGAGGAGCACCAACCGGATTGTGTCTGCAATCCTCGACGACCTTCCCAGCCACGATCTCACAGGTGCGTTGCGTGGCGTCAAGTTGCTATGATTGAAGCATATCTCAATCCCAATCACTGGAGCTTCTACACTCCGTGGAAGATTGAAGCTGATTCCTTGCAACGTGCTGCGCAGATCAATGTCCGATTGCATGCACAGGCTCCTCAACTTCTTCAACGACTGGATGATCCTTTACCGGCCCGGCTGCTCATGGACTGTGCCTCATGTGAGATTCTCAGGCATCACTGCTCCTTGTGCAACCGCAGTTGTTCTGGTGCGTCTGATCTCATGCATCACATTGAGCATCAACATGCAGCTGAATGTCAGTGCAGTCAAGCTCTCCTTCATGGACTGGTGACCCACTTTCTGGCTCATAGCGCTCCTCTTCCTTGCATGGTATGTGGTGTTGAGCAACCAACTTACAACCTTGTGGATCAATCAGCTTGGTTTGCACTCAAACACAAGTGTGTGGTCCTTCAGAACCTGGCCTTCCTTTACCTACTCACTCGTCCTGACTACGCCAGCCATGGAGGAGCAAAAGGTGGAGGTCTACGAAGAGGACAAGCTAACCCAGCTGCAGGAGACATTCTTAGGTATGCTCGCAGACGCACCGACTCCGGCCCGACAACAGTCAGCCAAGAAGCTCAAGGTGGAGCATCAAGGCAGGAAGACAGCTCGTCCCTCCTCGACGACAGCTCATCAAGACGACTCCCACCAGACGACTCAGGTCTCTCAGCTATGCCGGATGCTGGCGGTCTTGGCCCTTCGTCACGAGGACGCCCTGAACTCTCTTGCTTGTCAGGACCAGTTCATCCTGTTCCTCACTCATGGTCCACAGGGCATGCCACCGCTGATGATCCAGACGGCTCAAGATTGGAGAGAGCAATCCAGCAACACAACACCTCTCCGAGTAGCCCTGATGACGCAGCTGATGGAGGAACTGATGAGACGGTTCAAAGGTTTTTGTGCGAAACTCTCGGACGAGGACTTCCGTCGTCAGAGCATCCAGACCAAAGTGATCCTGGAGGACAACACGATCCCCTTCCTGAGGTGGTGTCATCAGCAGAAATGTCTGCTGCCTTCGCAGACAGCGGGAGTGGCTCTACCAGACATGGAGCAAAGATTGCAGCGCCTCCACTCGGCTCTGCAAGAACCGAGCAATTTGATCCGCTTCTTCGCACTCCGAAGTCAAGGCCACACTACGGGAGTAACACCATGGAAGATTCAGCTCTCGATGAGGAACGATGTCCTCATGTGCGAGATGAAGTCCCTTCTTGGCTCAGCGGTGTGGATGCTCATAGCAGGTCGGCTGAAGGCACACTCCCAACAACGATCACGTGCAGCCCAGGAGATTCAGGAGATTGCCTATCCTCGCAGGTCCGGGAACCGCCGACATTAGGAGACCTCCTCCGAGGTGCACTTTTGGGGGCTCAGCTGTGCAATAACAGCTGTTGGTGCTGGGCCAATGCGGGGTTACTCAGCACCCTTTGGGCTCTTCTATGCCGGCAGACCTTTTCCTTGTCTGACTTTGGCCCTCAGCTTCGGCCAATTCGAGCTTTCCTCCATGCGCTTCAAACTACGCCGGGGATTCAAGTAGCTGAAGCCTTCTCTGACCTTTTTCAGCAGGCTCGGATGGTGTGTGCACCCCGTGATGTTGGAGAATTTGTATCGGAGCTCATTGTCTGGCTTGAGACTGAGGCCATTTCCATGACTTGGGAACGCCGTTTCGCTGCTGGCACAAAAATCGTGCGCTCTGAAGCTGGTACATGGCAGTTCCCACTGGCCTTGGATTGTATTTATGAGCTTGACATTCCCAATCCAACATTGCAGCAATTGCTCAACCCCTGGATCTACGCTGAATCCATGAGGTCTGGTTTTCTTTCAGCAGGACCACTGAAATGTGTGTATGTTGATCGCCTCGTCATGCTCACGAATTTCCTAGGCCACAACAATGTGCTGGATCTGGAGCAGGAAGTGAACTTACCGTTCTTCGAGGACGACCGAACTGCTGAAATCACGTGGCTCCCACATCGACCTGTCTCAGGAGTTGTTCACTTAGGTAGCCAAGCCTCTGGCCACTTCGTGACCTTTCTGAAAGCCAGCAGTCCTGACTGCTGGTACGAGATGGATGATGAGAAGCCTGCTAAGGTACATTCGGAGCTGCCTGACTGGGCAAAGAAAAGGCTGGTACTCATCTGGCTGTGCCCAGCCAACTGCGCCTTGGACAAAACCTTTCCCACCATGAATGAGCGCCTTGGATTGACTCCAGGACCATCTTCTAACCCTCCTGAGGAGGTTGATGCCTCCATGGGTGACGATCATGCGCCCTCGGATGCTTGGACACAATTAGAGTCCCAAGATGCGGCCCCTGCATTGGCTGATGATGCGCAGCGGCTGGAGCGACTCCTTGAGCGGATCACGGAAGTGCTGCTGCCGCCGGAAACCTGCGAGCTGACGACACCTGAGGCCAGCAGCGGGTGAGTGGCAGTAGAGTCCTCAGGCGACCTCCCTAGTCTGCCTGTCATAGCTCTCGGCCTTGGTCGATTTTTGAGCGAGTTTTGAATGAATGATTTGGACAATCCCATCGATTGCTGACCATGCATATACTCATTTTTGAGTGCTGGTTTCAGCCCGCCGACTCATGTCTTCCTGATGCTGACGCATCAACTTTGCACAAGTTTCATGAGTGGCCTGGCCCTAGCTGCCTTCCAAAAGTTCTCCCCAGTGGAGTCCGTCAGCCAAGTGAGCTGATGAACGGCTGCGCAACCCTCTCGGGCGCGTGAGAAGAAGAAGAAGTTGTTGTTGTTGTTGTTGTTGTTGTCTTTGTCTTTGTCTTTGTTTTCGTTTTTGTTGTTGTTGTTGTTTTTGTCTTTGTCTTTGTCTTTGTTTTCGTTTTTGTTGTTGTTGTTGTTGTTGTTGTTCCGGGGGGTGTTGTTGGTCTGACCCCCAATAAATTCGTAACCAAAGTGGTAACGGGTTGTTTGTCAAAGTCTTTTCCACTGGCTGAACCTTGCGTTGACTGTCCTCTCCCCACAGATACACAACACATACATGTGTCCTTCTTATCCAAGAAAAAACTAGCCAACACAAACCCACACACGGAGCAGTGGCACTTTTTCATCTGTTGCTTCTTTCTCTTCCACCTGAGCAGAGGTCGCGCACTGACAAGCCCCCTCTTTTCTATCTTAGCTTAGCGCTGCCTAGATGAAGAGAAATTAAACGAACGCGCGGTCTCCTGCAATTCTCCGCCATCGTACTTCCACACGCAGGTCCTGCGCCACTCAGTTTGACGCACCTCGTTTTTGGTCGCTCCTATGCCAAGCTCACTCTAGCTCGCAGTCTAACGCGGCCGCAGGTCAGCAGGTTTCCACGTCGGCATTGTTCTCTTTGCGAGGATAGGTTGGGAACCGCGCAGAATAAAACCGAAAAACGTCGCATTAGGGGATGCTTGGAGCGCCAAAGTTTGCCAGCCTTGAGGAGTGGCCAAAAACTCTCAAGCAGCATGGAAAAAGGAACACTGATGCGACTTCCCGAAGAGCTTTCGACACAAAGATTTGAAACATTATGTGATCTGTTGTGACTAAAGTGATGTACAGCAATGTATGTGGGGCAGCGATCCAGTGATGCCACACGGTTTTTGCCGTTGCCACCGGTTGTGTTGGATGGTGTGGATTCGGACATCGGAGTATAGAAGCTTCCTTTGTGGAGGTGTTTGCGTCATGGCTGGCTGCTTGGGTCCCAGCTCACACCAGGAAACCTTCAGTCTGTGATCTGGAACCGGAGACTCTTTAGTCACCTTTAACGAGGCCTAAACAAGTGACCTGAAATCCTTGGATCTTGCGGAGAGTCACAGAGTGAATGGCGCCTGGCAGCAGCTTTGCTTGCGTTGCCAGGGTCTGGCCGAGATGCGTCGTATCCAGGTGACTAGACTCAACGGAAGGGGGCCAACAACAAACCAAGACCCTTTCACTTCACCCCGCCTCCTTCTTTGCTTTGCGTTTCTTCCTCGTCTTGCTGCTTTGCAGCCACTTCTTGTGGTTACACAAGTTCCACGTACTACTTCTACTGCTGCTACTACTACCACCACCACTGCCACTGCCACTCCCACTCCCACGACCACCACCACGACCACCACCACCACCACCACCACGACCACCACCACCACCACCAGCACCAGCAGCAGCAGCAGCAGCAGCAGCGCCAGCACCCCACCCCGCTATCAGGCGGGTATGCCTTGGCCACCCTTTTCAAAGGGCCTTGCATAGACATCTGGGTACGGGTATGGCTTCAAAATGTGTGCCCTAAAGGACTAGCCCACCAGTCGAAGCATGTGAGCTTTTACCCCATGTCAAAACCAAAAAGAAAAGCACCTGCCAAATCTGCCAGCCACGTCCACCAACATCCACCCATCCAAGGATCCAAGAGGAGGAGGTGGGCATCGCATCCAAGACCAATCCGATGCTCCGCGTCATGGTCCGCAGCAGCTTCCGCGGCAGACGCGGCGGCGTGCGGTCTGCGGGGAGCTCGAAGGGGTGACCCGGGGAGCACTGGCAATTCCTGGAGCGACCACGCCCACGCGGCCGAAGGAAGATGGAGGAAGGCTAGATCTCAGGCTCTCTGTGTGGCAAAGGGTCACCTGACCTAAATGCAGGCTCTGTGAGCAAAAAGACTCACATCTTCATGCATGACCAGCTTTTCCAGCTATTCTCTCTCTACCTGACAAGCAAAGCATTATCCCGACAGGCCTCTCCTGGGGATGTGAAACCTAAAGATTGCACCCGCCATTCCCGGTGCCGCAGTCGTTCCCGCAGCGAGTCCCGCCCGCGGCGTCAGCGGCGGGGTGTTCGGAAGTGACGAGGTGGTTGAAAGCTCTTCTGGCCGCTCCTCCCGACGGCCAGGCATCGACGGGGTTCCGGCGGTGGTCGTGTGCCGAAGCTGTTCACCGTTGATTTGACCAGGGCGCACCAAGCTGTGCCAAAGTGGTGGTCGGGTGATGGAAAGCTGTGCTTTTCGGACACGACATGCAAAGGCCAGAAAACTAGTTGTGGGTGTTTGTCTGTTTTTCACACCATCTGCAGTCTCTGGGAGGTCCCATCTTCAAAGGTGGAAGAATCCCTTGATTATCTTGATATATCTTGATTGGTAGACCAAGGCAACCGGGAAAGTCGTCCAAAACATCTAGGGATCCGGTGCCAGAACAAATGGCATACTGCTTGCCAACCTTGTCTAGCAATTCACTCTCACCCCTTTTCTTCTGAGGCATAATGTGCCTGCATAACAAGATATAACAAGAACCGGGTCGCCCCCCTCCAGCTCTGCTACAAGCTGCAAGCGAATTCGCCCAACATGCACCCCACCAGCCTCCCTGTGCCCAACACACATCAGGAAACAAAAAAGAAAGGCGCCTCGGGCTGATGCTTCAAAGCCTCCTGTACCAGCCTAAGAATGACTCTGCAGCAACATGAGTGTCACTTTTTCAGCTAGGCTCACTTGTTCTGACCCCAAACGAATCCTCCTGCAATATACCACACACTTGCAGTGTAAACTCCTGCTTGGCGCAGCCATGCTAGATCAAGCACACCCACTTATACTAGTGCAAAACGACAGCAGGTAGCACCCTGGCACCTTGCTTTCTATAATGGGCCATCTTCCAACACGTCAAGTGGCTGCTCTGTGAAGTGCTGGATTGTCGTGAAGAAGAGCCTCGCATAGCTCTCCTTTCCGAGCAAAGAACCCAAGAAGCGACATGTGGAACTATTACTATGTTAGATAATTCTAGATACTATTAGGTTGGACGCTATTGCACTGGTCACCTGGAACTCTGCGGCTCTCTTCTCACTCGCTGTCGGCTCCTTCACGCCTCCCTACAACACAGCCAGCGCTGCATGCGCGGGCACCGCACCCTCTGGTCTCCTGGATGTGAAGCAACTCGTCGTTCACGAACTTCCCCAGCGTCGCGGAGCTCTCCACTGTGGTTCCCGCCTTTGGTATGCGGTGGGGCACTGCTTCGAACTGGCAAAGTCACGAGCTTCTAGTAGCGTCCTTGCTCCGAGCGATTCCCTTTGCTACTAGTAGCTTCTTGTTCCTATAAGGCCAGGAGGCCCTAGTGACGTCCTTGCTCCTAGTAGAAACTCTTCACACCACGAGAAACAGCTCGAAGATCATCACATCGGTCCAACGGCACCGACCACGCCCTCTGCCCGCCCTCGCCCCTCCCCTTGGCCTCCACCGTGGCGGTCATGCCCTCGGCCCAAATCGGTGGCACGCGCCAATCCTCGCCCAAGAGGGGAAACCTGGAGGAGTCACGCCGTCGGCACGGGTCGAAGGTGGCCACATCGAGAAACTCCATTTGGAGTCGAATTCGAGAAACGAATCGAAACTTTGTTTGGATTCAATTCTCCATTTTGAGATGGAGTTGGATCCCCAATTCACTGAAATGGTGGTGAACATCCTTAGAAAGAACGATCCCCATTGTCATGTGAGTGTTGTCCTTCGATCGGACACGATCTCAGTGCTGCTTTGCCACAACAGGCCAGGATGCCAGCTTTCCAGCTCGTGCAAGCACTCACCTGGTACTTCAGAGACGAAAAGGATATTACTGTCTTTCAAGAAAGGACAGCCCAAAGATCATGTGGAACACGAGAACGACACACCTAATTCCATAGGGAACCTGGATCTTTTTCTATTGCACAGATGTTCCTTGCATGTAGGACATGCTCTTCATATGTCTCACACCCCCAGGCAGGCAGGCTTTCAGGCGTTCGGAAGACCTTCCCGGTGTTGGAAGGTCGCTTCGGTCGGGTCACAGGCGTAGGCCCGCAGGATCCGGTCGGCCGACTTGTTGGTGTGCTTGACCTTGGCGTCGCGCCGCGCGACATCGCCCTGGAGAGGTGGCGGTCGCACGAGAGCGAGAGCGACGCGGGGAGGGAGAGATATCAGTGCTGATCCTGGAGCTGGAAGGATCAACACGGTCACGTCTGCATCGCCAGCGCAGTGGTCCAGGTATTGGCAGTGAGGCGACCAATGAAGCTTAAGCGGATTAGAGTACAACTCACTCCAGGTTGGATTCGGGGTGGTATCTGCTAAAGGTGCAGGCTTGCACTTTGAATTTATCATGTTCTCCACTGTTTTCTTATCATAGTAGTGCCAGAGGTCGAGATGTGCGAAGCTCCGCCGAGGTCGCATGTGCTAGAAAACACGATTGCCCGGGGCAAACCTATGAATCCGTCGCGCAGCCAAAGCCACCAAATGTCCATGAAGCCCTAGTTCCATGTGGGTCAAAAACAAACAGCCAGGACCCTGGATGCGGATCATTGGAGCGTCTCCATGGGGATCTGGAGAATTGTAACCTCTTTGCTAAACTGTTTTATCCCAGTGGATCGAGGCAGGCAGTTCCCACGTGGATCCAGGGAGTCCCAGTTGTGGTTTTGAGTCTGTTGCTGTTGCCTGAAGATGTCATGAGTGCGCATGTCAAATAAGGCACAAGCCTGTCGGGCAAAACAATGCATGGGGATGTCAACCTATGTAACCATGCGTTCGGCACTGTTGGGGGATTGGTTCTTAACTCTTAACACCTGGATCTTCGTCGGCTGTTGTTGGCTGTCGACTGCTCTTGCTTTCCTCTGAGCTGCAATGGAGTAGAGCAAGTCGACGAAGCCCTGGAAAGAGGACAGAGCTTGAATAGGGTCTCTGGGTAGCCCACAAGTGGCGTCGCCTGAAGCGATCAATCGGGCACCTCCCTCAAACAAATCCCCCCCAAAACACCCCAAAACTCACCCAGCGCGGCGAACGCGCCCCCATCAGGCACCTCAAATCGTGCCACGTCCTTCTCAAAGGTGTTGAACTGAATGAGGAGTGCGGTGTAGGTCACTAAGACCTGCAAGCGTCAGGGCCAAGCTGCGGCGGCCAAGCTGCGGCGGCCAAGCTGCGGCAGGCGGGACAGCCATCTTGAAAAGCTTGGCAGAAAGCAAGTGGGCGGTGTTCTGAAACGAGAGAAACATCCCGGAAAAAAAAAAAAAAAAAAAGAAAAAGTGTTAGAAGATTAAGAATGATGGAATACATGATAATGCACGTAACTATACATAATATTAAACAATCATCAATGCAGATGTCACCGTTCGGGGGCTGGTTGGTCCTTTTGGTACACCCACGCACTGCGAGGTGCCTGAGACTTCAGGGAGTAGGTCATGCCCTGGCCATCCACTGGTGAGCCCAGGATGTTCTCCAGCACGAAATAGACCTTCCGCAAGCGTTCTTCGTCCCAGACCAGGCTCTTCCCATGCTCCTCCAGGAAGACCAGGGCAGAGGTCCGTTCCACCTGGGCGAGCACCATGCATAGCCAGAACAAGAATGGCTTCATGTAGGGCCAAAACATTTTGAGCCGCCCTGTCAGGGACCTGCCTCGTCCTTCTCCGTGAGGATGGTGAGCAAAAGTATGTCGAGCATCTGAAATTCAGACATGGATTCTGAGGGGCTGCGGCCTGAAACCACATACTTGAGTGCCTTCTCACTGGACCTCGGTGCAAAAACCATCTGAAAAGCCGACGGGTGGCTCGTTTCACGGCATTTTCAGAACCGGTTCTTTTGACCAGAAAAAGGAAAAACACACGAGCCACATGCTCCAAGGGGCTCATCATTCCAGCTGAAGGCGTAGCGGAGCATCTCATAGGTCCAATCCGACATGCCGACGGCGCTGCCGATGCGGGCGCTTCGACGAGCCGCCACATCGAGACCGGAACGCGTCGGCAGAGCACGGGCGAATGGAGGACTTCGACGGTCGGGTCGTGCCTTGGCGGTGGTTGGATGGTGGTACAGGTCTTTGGCTGGGCCAAGAGACCTTGATTTGCAAGGCCGGGAGTGTGAGCTGGACAGTACCAGCCCCTTGAGGCGAAACAACAACGCTTGGGGTTCACCACGGTTCCTACGGCTGTTTGATGTCACGCTGTTGGTGCAGATAAACAGCAGTACATGCCATGTGCAATCGTTGCCTGCTTCATGGTCTATTTCAGTCAGGAAGCTTTCCGCATGTAACTTTGGCGGAGTCTTCCAAAGCTGAGAGCCACAATGGCAGATTTGTTGTTGACTTCTTGACAGGGTCACGAAAGGGTTGCGATATCAGATTTCAACTAACAACTTGCCACTGTTCATGACTAATAGTAAAAATGCTAAAAAGAAACAATATATTCCTCCAGATCAACGGACATCTTTTAGGCCGCACCGGTCTTTGCAGAGCCTGTGGCCCGTCTCTCCACAGCGAAAGCCGCGCCGAGCTGTGTTTTCCTAGAAAAAAGCAAGGCTCATGAGATCTTGATGTAATGCCTTTGGACATGTGAGGGGCCCTCAAATGACTTTGGCGCCTAGATTTGCTCTGCTTCAACATGCCGAACTCGTATGACAGCCAAGACCTGTTGACATTGTTTTTGACCCCGTTGAAATGGAATGGTGCGAAGCATCTACTGTGGTTGGCCTTTTTGGCGGCGCTCTGCTCTGCGCGCACTGCCAACCTGCTCTCAGCTTGCTCAGGACTGCACAGCCAACCTGGGCAAATCTGAGAACACCCCAATCTCAGAAGTGATGAACGGAACCCATGCTGGGCTGCTGAACATCTCAAAAGACTCAAAAGACCAGGACACAGGATCCAGAACAGGATTGGTAGGTAGGTTGAATCTTTTTTCAGCCTTTAATCTGGTGTGGTCCCTTTGAAAGAGCTTGCACTCTGCCTGATCAAGTGCTCCATGAAGACTTTCAGCGAGACATCATCGGTGATGACCACCTGTCGCTCAAACAGCAGGCTGGCAAGTTTGGTGGCCACACAACCTGTTTCGGTGGTCGACTTCAAGCTCCATTGGAGATAGAGGGAGAGGGAGAGAGAGAGGCGGGGAGAGAGAGAGAGGCGGGAAGAGAGAGAGAGGCGGGAAGAGAGAGAGAGGCGGAGAGAGAGAGAGAGGCGGGGAGAGAGAGAGGCGGAGAGAGAGAGGCGGAGAGAGAGAGGCGGAGAGAGAGAGGCGGGGAGAGAGAGAGGCGAGAGAGAGAGAGAGAGAGGCGGGGAGAGAGAGCGGCGGAGAGAGAGAGAGGGGAGAGAGAGAGAGACGGAGAGAGACGGAGAGAGACAGAGAGAGAGAGAGAGAGAGATATATATATATATATAGATGCGAGCCGCGTGGGGAGGACACTGTCGTCCCCACCATCCCTGGTTATCTGATGTGGGGCAGCCCAAAGGCATCCCAAGAAGCTTCCAAACTGGACCAGTTCCGTAACGTGAGCTGCTCAGGGAGATGGGCGAGGAAGCTTTTTCACTCAACGTCTACGCTGGTTTCGGAGCTGTGATTGCATGGAGCGCCATCTGAGTGCCCCCGAGTCCGCAGCTTTGGCCCCCGCACCGAGGAGTCCGATTGCCCCTGGTAGGGCCCACCGCCGCTGCTGTTGTGCGTCTGCGATGGGTTCACCTCGTGGAAAGCCAAAAAAAGGTTCCATTTGGTTGAGAGCAACGGAATGGACATCGATCAACTGACACGGAATGCCAAAATGACCTGGAGATCGATCTGTTCCAGTGATATCGATACCCTAGACTCTAGTCCTCAGGTAGACACACAAGAAAAACTCGGTTGGTACTCTCTCCCTTATCCAAAGGATCATGGACCAGTCCATGGAGTGCTACTAGGAGCAAGGACGCTACTAGGGGCTCCTGGCCTTACTACTAGGAACAAGAACGCTACTAGGGGCTCCTGGCATCGCTACTAGGAGCAAGAGGCTACTAGGGGCTCCTGGCCTTACTACTAGGAACAAGAATGCTACTATTTGGGCTCCATGTCGCCCGCGGCCTTGGAGGTGAGAAACCTCGCTTGCGATCCCCCTGCGTTGGTTTGGATGAACTTGGGCACCTGAACAGCGACGGAGTCTACGGCCGGTCGTAGTCTAAGGCGGTGTTGGACTTCTCCAACAAGTGTCATGTTCAAAATGCATGTGTGAATCTAAATGGGAACGGATTGATCAAAGCCAACATTCAGACTCCTCAGTACTATCAAACCCATCAAGAAAGAAGCGAAGCAGCAACATGGATGTTCATCTCGTAGGTCAACCGTTCAACCCATCTAGGATTCTGTAGGATTCTGACTGGGAAGCGGTCTGCGAGGATGTGCTTGGCATCCTCTGCAGGCGCAGTGAGAAGTGCCTGCCGTGCTTGTGCGGGACAAATGGTCAGGCTTGTGGCGTCAAAGGACCTGGACATGGACGGGTGATGACCGATGACGAAATTCATTCACCCCATGCGGCCTTCCTAATTACAGGTGGCTCTTCTTCTTTAACTGGACCATTCTTTCACCAACTGAATGGCTCTCAAAACCTGATCGTGGGACCCAAGTCAGGTGAGGGCACATCTTCGAACTGGACATCGAAGACATCTAGACGATGTCTGCGAGTCGACGCGAGTCGATGACGCTCCTCCACTTCGGGTGATACAAACGAAATGCGTCCTGGTCCACCGTCCTCCTGGTCCTTCATCAGTTCTCAAACAATACGTCACCGAGAACTATGGACCCGACAGAAGCGAGAATATGGATGATGGTTCGTGCTAGTACTAGAGGTTGCTGACTAGCCATGGAAACAAATTCTCCCCTCCCTGGTGCACTCGAGGTGTCTGATCGAAATGATAGAATGAAATCATCTCATCTGTCCAAATTCCGATTCTTTCAATTGTCATCACTTCCTCAGTCAGCACCAGTGGGCACAGTGCCAACCACAAACCTTGGCTGCACGTGCCTTGAAATTTGCATACTCATCCTTCTCCTGCGGTCACATCGGTGTCAATTTCTCACGGTGTCAAACACAGCGACTTCTCGGCCTGGTAGCCCGCATCATACCATGCCTGGATCATCTCACCTGAGTCGAACAAAAGACCGGTCGAGGGGAGCAAATCATGGCTTCACATCCCAACAAGCTCTCCATAAATACATATATATATAATATTACATAATCATATGTCGTATGAGCGTCCTTCCTCTGCCCCACTTGCCTCCCTTTCTTGGCCGGACCTTTGCTGGCCGGAAGGGACCCTTTGGTCGACCCGCCGATTTGGCCACGGGGCCACGCCAGATCACCACGTGAAAAAAGGCATCGAGAAGCAAAATCACGTTGGGCCTCAGGGAAGCCGAAGGCAGGACTTCAACAGCTGAAGGCAGTCGAAGAATCGCCTGCTTTCTTCGTCAAGTAATCCATGTCTTCTTTCTTTTTCGGTGGTCACTTCTGAGCGCAGGAAGGCAACAAAAAGAAGTGTGGAAACCGAATTCAGTCTGTTTTCATGATTCGTGACATGACAGAAATGTTGCACCTGGCACTGCAGCAGGAAGAAAGACTTAGATGGCTGTGAGTCAAAGACCTAATTACCTGGAAGGTCGTTCGCTACATGGTGGACCAGGGCTCCTGGTGTTGGCCTATCCCCATATGACTCTTCTGGACCTGCTCGAGCAGCACCCCAGGCGATTTGCACCATTTTATTGCTTCTCTGGCGCCAACTGATCCGCAGTTCTCACGATCTGCCGATCTGCCAATCTCCGTCAGGCCATGCGGTAGAAATTCCTCGCTCAACCACTGAACTTTGAGTGGTTCACCATGCCTTCATCGATCGAACCACTTGACTCCGGCGGAGTCGCACCACTTAGCTGGTTGTCCTTGGACCACCAAGCACAAGCGTGGTTCCAGCAAAAACCCACCAAACAGCTCTCGAGCCAAGTCCCAAATTCTTGAAAAAGCTGACATGGTTTGAGTTTACAAAGTCCGGCTGTATTGCTCAATGTCCCCACCGCAAGCATTCAAAGTCATAAAAAGAGCTCAAGCACAATGTCTTCATTTCACTTTCTACAAATTCTGGCGACACGGCCTTCCCAATCTTGCTCTCTTCCAAGGTGCTTGTTCTCCAGCTGGCCTGTGCGGGCTGCCACCACCCACTCTGTGAGCCAGCTCAAACCATCTGGATCTTCCCTGACAGGCAGCTGTGGCTATGTCTCAGATACATACCCACCAATGATGGACGTGTCCCATTGGCATGGGTATTTGGATGGCCACAAGATCAATTGACCATGGCCGCATCAGTATCCCACAAACCACACTAGACGTGCGAGGAGGAACGGTGCCGGAGAATGTGGCTTTTGAGCTGGAGAGTGCATTTAAAGCCACTCCAGAATGCAGGCTCATTTCGATCTAAATAGTATCTTGTTTGTCAAAATGCATCTGTATGATTCATTATGCTCATGGGATGTTCTACCACAAGCAGGGGGTCATCTGGCTTTGGGAGGCCTCCTTGAGCCCTTAGAGCCCATCTTGACTTGGGCGTGGAGGCACCTCTTGGCCTTCTTCCAGTCTCCAGTGCGTGCCGCACCATCCAGGCACATGTAGCTGCCATTGGGCAGCAGCCCTTGGTCGTCGAGGTATGGCCTGAGGGATGAGTGCAGGGCTTCAGAGACCAACAAATGGGGTAACATGGTACTCCCAGGAAGGGGGGGATCATCACAAAGTGAAGCTGCCAAAAAGCCAAACATCCAACGTCCGAGCGTCATCTCTGTGGCGCTGTCAACGCCAACCTCCTCTTCCTCTGCCTCAGTGGCGCAAGGGATCGCATTCAAATAAACATCATTGAGAAGTACAAAGGACGCTACTAGGAACAAGGGCATCGCTAAAGAGCAAGGACGCTACTAGGGGCTCCTGGCCTACTACTAGGAGCAAGGACGCTACTAGGGGCTGCTGGCCTTACAGAGCACAACGTCGGGGCCCCCAGAGCTTGAACTGTGCATGCCAACCCCTTGCCGGTCCTGGTCAGTCTCCTTTGTTCAGCATCCTCTTCAACGGGAATGAATAAACTGGAATGAGTCTTGGTAGCTCATTTGGGTGTCTCATGGCCGGGGCTCATGGCCGGGGCCGCTGGCCATGGGGGTTTCCCAGCGATGGGCTGCATTTTCTAGCCTAAACACAGATAGCTTAAGGCTAGAAAATGCTCAAAAATATTCAAAAAAAAACGTGTTGTCCACTACAAAATCCTGATATTTGAAAGTTCCCATCATCTTCCATCTACTTTTCGTGACATTGTCCCGTGCTCAGTGGACTTGTCGAGGGGCCCCGACCTGGTTCACATTCACAGTCCAAGGAACGTCGGCCGTGTCATCTTCAGCCAGGCGCTGGATCAGCACGCTCTGCGCGTTGGGGAAGGCAGAATGCATGCGACGTGAGGAACATCTCACATGGTGATCAAGATGACTTCCTTGCCGGATCAACCTGATGTCGTCTTGAATCCCATGAACCAACGGTTCTGGCAACGCTCTGACGCTCTGGCAACGTTTCTGGCTGGGTTTGGACCTGTCTCTACAGACAGGCCCTTGGTCACTGTCGTCAGCTAAGAGGTCACGGAAAGCCCAACTCCCAAAGCCCACCTTGCGTCCTGTCACGGTAAGGCCACGGCTTTTTAACTCCGCCTGCGGACAGGGGCTTAGTAGTCACGGGACCGAGGAAACCTTCATAGAGACGTCGAGCGATCGTCCACGAGGAGGCTTTTTGGCCTTGCAGTGAGGCAATGTACACACCCAAAGTACTCAAATGCTGGAAATCAAATCTTCGAAGGATCGGATGAGCCAACGACCCGGGTGGGCGGAACTGAAAAGTGGTTCCTGCACTGCGGAGCCTTCAGGTCCTGCACGGTCATCGACTCATAGCCAGCCCTCAGCCTGCCGTCTCAAGACGGATGATGTCTGAAAGCAGAGTTGATGAGCGGGAGGCCGTCGCTCTTAGTTATATGGGTTCGAGGTCATCGCTCTCAGGTTGGAGGCCATGAATCTTAGGTTGGAGGCATTACAATTAGGTTGGAGGCCATCACTCTTAGCCTTGACTCTTGACACAAAAAACGTTACAACGTTGACGCGATCCATGGGAGTCGTTGACGTCGTTGGCTTGACTTTCTTCTGGGCCCAACAGAACTTGTCAACGACCCGACATGGAAGCTGGACCGAGTGGCTTTCGGATGTCCTACAGGACCAAGTTTGCAGGCTTCCAACCCTTGCTTCAAGCCGGGGCTTTAGTTGGACCCCCATCTTGCCGGACACCTGACATGATGCACTGTTCTGTGGCGGCAGCGCGTGACGGAGGGCGTCACGAAGGTGATGCAAAGCTCCTCGCCAAGTTTCTCGTGTCCATCAGAGGTGAATTTATATACAGTACATGTGTATGTGCGAATATGTGTATATACATATATATATATATGTGTACAAATACATATTTATTTAACAACTCGCTCTTCCAAGCACTGCCTTTTTCCTCCAACATGAACGTGCACAGGGTGGAGCTTTTCCACCTATCCAACTCCACTTCTTCCCATGCGCCCCAAGTCTTCCTTCAGCAGGAGGGGGTACCAAGCCGTTGGCACAATGCCCAACCTCAGGAAACGCTGCACTGTAGCAAAAACAACAGGGAATATGTGAGCAAAATTCATGACAAGCTCCTTCGAAGAGGGAGGTATACGCTTCAGATACAACAAAGATGCAGTCTCCTGCACATAAATCTCCATAATCTTTGCTGACAACCACCTCCCCTTTCGTCTGGTGTACTCACCATCTTCTGTTGTTTGGAGGTGCCACGTGGCACCTCCCAACCTGAGACTTCCTGGGTCTAGCGCCTTCATGTCGCCAAGCTTTTGGGTCGGAAGCTTCAGTGCAGTCAACACGTCCCTGAATCTGGTACGAAAGGTCTGACCAGACCAAGGCCACAACTTTGCACTGGGAGGCAAATTCCCAAAACAGAAGTTCACCACTTCCAACAAATCTGGCGCATCCAGTTTAGCCGCTTGATGTCGAGCTCCCGTTCTTCTTGTTTTAGGCTCCTTTATGGCCAGTAGACCAAAAGCAATCGTGAAATCAACATCCTTTGGCAAAAGAAGGTCGGCTCTGCTTGAAACAAAGATCTCGCCAGGTCTAAGTAGGGCTCCCCAGCAATACTTGCCAGGGCACGGCAACGTGGTGCGAGCCAGGCTCTGCATGGAGCCAGGAAAAGGCGACATCCCATGCCCCTTGTAACAAGCGTCTTATGGCCGGCTTCTTTGTCGTCAAGGCGTTAAGAGTTTCAGCACATTGGTTATACGGTTTACCAGCGTTGTATAAAGCTCTACCAAGTCTTGACATGACAGCGTTGATATCATCAATGCATTCGACATGGTGATGAAGCAAGCTTTCAAAATCAATACCTTCAACAACCAACCACTGCTCGAACTGAGTCCAGTACCGATCTCTCAAGCGTCCCGTGATGGGCAGCGTAGGTCTGCCTTCTTGCAGCGGTTCAGCCGCGCTTCGTTCAGCAGCCCTCAAAAAGTGGATCGATACATGGCTGCACAACCTAACGGGCCGGCCCCAGCAAGCACCCAAGCAAGGAGCAGCAAAGTCCACGAGGGGAGACGGAGGAGCTGACAGAGGCCCAGCCACACACGACGAAGCAGCGAAGCAAGCCAAAAGGAAAGCAGCAATGCTTGGAAGCCAAAATGCTGTTAGGCAACAGCTTGGATGTGGTGCATGAAGAGGTCCTTCTCCTGGATAGCCCAATGAGGAGTGAAAATCACGGGGCGCGTACACAAAGTCAGGGCAGCTGAGGTCATAGGCGGAAGATCCCTTCTCTAGGTAGTCGATGCCGAAAGGTGGTTCTATCGTTGAACTCGGTCAACCTCGGGCCCACCATAAAAAGCAGAAGCCTGATCCAATTCGACGCCCACCTCCTTGTAGGGGGTATACAGGCAATCTTCCAGAGCTCGCGATAGGAGAGCTGGTGCCAGCCAAGACCAGGTACTGGAGGTCTGAGTGCCTTGTCTGTGGTGGGATCATCTGCGCAATTCGACCTCGTAGGGCAGAAGGGCGTGACCATGTAGAGCCCAAAAGCGACCATCACTGCAGAAATCCTTCGGAGCACCGCAGACAAAGCCAAGGACGCAGATCTGCCCTTGCCAAGTGCACAACGGGTGACATTGGAGTCAACAAAGTTCACGAACCTAGAAGGCCCAGCTTTTGCTCGATCCTCCGCCAACCTTTCGACTGATTTCAGCTCCAGCAAATTGATATGCGACGGCCTTTTGAACTTCCAAGACTTCCTGACCTCGCAGGAGTTAGAGAGCATCACTTCATTCACCAACTGATTCTCAAGTCCAGCAACTCGCAGCTCATCCTCCTCCTCTCTACGGTACTTGATGACCTTGATGCATGATGAATGGCCCAAGCTAGGGCTGCTGCCAGTTCAGGAGTGTAAATGGCGGAGGCTTTGGTGTAGACACCTGCAATAGGCACATGGCTGCATTTGCCTTGACAGCGGCGTGCAATGCTCTTCATATCAACATCTGCCACCAGGAAGGCGAAAGACTTTTGGTGAATGGAGCCGTACTGGCATGAATCAATCCTCACCTCATCAACTCCTGGCCACTGCAGTGCGGCTTGGTAGCTTGGAAGAAACTTGCTCAATGCACTAAAGGGCCTCTCCAGAAGTCCAGCGATGTGATGAATTGCTGCCTTCTTCAAAAGCTGCAAAGCACGGAGGAATAGGAGATTGCCAAGCCTGGTCTTAGGTTCATCTGTATCAAATCCCAAAGGAACCCTTCTACTCCTCAGGGCTACGTCGCGCAAGGAGGCTCCAATGCTATAGCAAGCAATCTGCCCTCCTCGATGAGGTGAAAGAGCCAGGAGAGAACATGGACTCCCTCGAAAATGGAGATGTCCAAAGGTGGCCCCACATTGACACCAAGCTCACTCATAGCAGCTGAGATTCTGCTAGACCCCGCAAAGACTTCGATGAACTCAAATCTAAAAGCGACAGGTCTCTGAATACCCGGTGGTCGACTGTCTCCACTTTCATCGTCAAGGCCTTCAGCCGTGATTGGAAACGGATGCACATCATTGCTGTCCTTGCTAAGTCGAGTGTAGGCTCCTTTCGTCCTGCAGATCTTGGAGAGCATGAAGGCGATATCACTACCGAGGAAGGAGGAGCAGATTGCCCCCCTGCTCTCGGATGCATCTGTGGCATAGACCATGTCCTCAAAGCCCACTGCAATGTCGCTCAACATTAAAGGGGCCAGGACAGCGCACATCACAAGTTCTTCAGCAACTTTCCTCGACAAAGGCACCAAGGCTCCTTCATCAATATCCGAAAAGCGCTCGTTCACGACAAAAGCTTCATTCAGCAGATTCATCATCGGCCTCCGATACAATAGCATCGAAACCCAAGCCCCGACAACGCAGCGATGAAGTGAGACTGTGGTGTACGGAAGAGCACAAGCCTGCAGCGTCAGAAAGGACAGGGCAAGCCGTTTCTGGGCCGGGGCACCAACTGTGCAAACTCCTTGCGCAACAGTTTGTGGACCACCATTGAGGTAGGCTCCTATAACCTTTCCTTCTGGTTGTGCGACGACGTCCTTCTCCGGGGACCCCAAAAGCTCAAAGTCTTTGTACGCCTCTTGCGCCTTCGTGTAGGCAGAGTGTGAGCGGGACTGTGTGGCAGGGGTCGCCTTCTCATCAACTGACACGCTGAAGAAGTCGTCAATCACAAGGCCCTCAACTGCAGTTGAATCAAAAGAGGGTCTGTTTGCAACTAGATGAACATCCTCAGAAAGCAGTCCATACATTTGCAAGAGTCTGCTGCGCGCATCTGTTGCTATCTCAACCCCGCCATGATCTCCTTGGAGAACACTTTTGAAGCTGGCCCAAACTAAGCCCTCATTGACCTCAGGGCCAGCAGCAAGTCCAAGTCTATCACCGTGCCTCTCTCTGGAGTACTTCTTCCGCACGTCTGTGAGCAGAAAAGTCTGAAAGGCCTCTGTATCTTTGACCATCTCAACTGGCAACCCCGGTCCAAGGGTATTTGTAATTGCTCTGGCTCTCGTTGCCCAAAGCTGATGATAAAAGTCTCTACGGTCCGAGATGGACACACGCAGACGGTGAGTGCGAAGGTAAATGCTCAAATCACAAAGATCCTGGCCTTCAGGTAGGTTGCATGAAGGCCCTTGAAGCACACCCTCAACTGCGTTCCGGCCACGCGATCACCTATCTGCCTGTCTCTGTCAATGGCCTTGTAGCAGTTGAATACACGCACCAATTCACAGCTTCTTCGAGTTTGGAGCCTGGAGCGATGCAAAAGAAGAAGTCCCTGACTGTCCCAGAGTTTAGCCAGCTGTGCAATGGTTTCAGGTGGATCTCGGAGACGGGGATATTCCCAGGGTGCTGGATCTCTCTCGACCTTGATACTTTCAGGCTCACGATAAGCCATCACCAAACTATCGCAAAGGAACTCTGTCACGTCCCAATGGCCTCGCCCAAACAGGAAGAGGCGTGAAGGATCCAGGTCTCGATATGGTTCCAGCTCTGGGTACTGCGTATTGTCCTTGGCAACATCATAGCCTGTAAATACCCGAGAATAAGGCGACGCCGAACAGCCCAGCATTGTAAGCATAGACGTCAACTCATTCAACCTAGCAAAAAGCTCTGGATTCTTGCGGCCAACATGCAGAGAGTCAAATCCTGCAGTGAGGCCGTCCGACTTCACAAAAGCTCGAATCCTCTTGTACAAAGCACGATGAAGAGGGTTAGGAGCTCTCCACAAAGAATCCAAGTCCTGGAAGCTACCGCCAGAATGCCAAAAATTTAGGGCCATACAAATAATATGCACAGCTCTCGCAAGACCGGTGGCTCGTCTTCCTGAACTGGAGATTCCTGCAGGCATCCTGTCAAAACAGCCATCAACTGGCGGAGGGACAGGGAACAAAGCCGGTGAAGTAGAAGACCTTGGCAAAGGACCTCTGGAAATACGTATGGAGGAAGCAACAAAAGAAGCAAAGGCTGTACGTGATCTCAACACCAGTGTAGTCAGCTTCATACACCACAAAGGGTAGCTAACTCGTCTGATGACGCCGTGCTTAGACCCGCTCAACCCGTCCTTGGGACGGCTCGGAGGCTCCGACGTGAAGCTTCCTTTGCCGACCCCGGGACCGAAAGGGGAGCTCAGAGGCCTAGAGGGCAGACCACCATCACCAGTCGGCTCCGCGCACGTCGGATCAGGCGGCTCACCCAAAAGGTCCTTCTGAAGGTCACATGCACTCCAGCTTGTCTTCGAACTGGAGGTGAATTCTTTCCTCAGGGGCGTCATCTTCATTGCTGTCTGTCTGGGCTTCTTCGGGAATTTGGGACGTCTCTTCGGGCTGGGGGATTCTTCTTCTCCCTTGCCACTGCTTTGACCTGGCTTCTTGGTCCTGGTTTCTTGCCTTCTGGACTGCAAGACGTCGATCTCCTTGAGGTAGGCCAGGTTGATTGAGGCGAGCTGGGGAGGTATCAGACGCGAGAAAGGCCTCCCTTGCGGCAGTGATGGACTGCATCTTCTCCTGGAAGAGGGCCTGGACCCTCCACAAGGGATAGCACGTATGCTAGACCCCAGTCGCCCGCATCGAATGCACTTTGCTCGAGAGCCATCACTGATAGGGCCAAATACTCTTTGGTAGCAAAGAAGTCTCCTGAGGCCGCTGCATCCAAAGCGTGACCCAACATCCACATCGTGAGGCCTGCTTCTTTCTGGCCCTTGAATCCCCCATAGCGCTCCAGATAGGTCAACAACGAAGGGGACTTCCTTTGAGTCTCCTCCTCTGATCTGGGAGGGACTGCAGACGGACTGAGCCTTCGGAAGATCTGCTGCTGGAGAGCCAGGAAGAAACTCGACTGCCTGGAAGCGAGCTCCTGCTGTAGCTTCTCTCTTTTCACGGTGCCTCTTGTGGAACTCGAAGCTGCACCTCCAGCGTGGAAATCCATGCTGAGGGAATCGCCTCCTTGAACTAGATGAGATACCAGTGCATTGAGAGCCAGGGCCTCTGTTCGGGTGTCTCCAAGGGCGCCTTGACTGGATCGTAGGGCTCGTCTGATGGTAGTAGAGCCGGTCCAGAAGTCCCAGCAAATGCTCGCGTCTTCGGAGGAGGCCCGGCAAGCTGCAGGGCCCTGGAAGCTGATCGATGCATTTCTGGACTCTGTAGACCTGCTGAAACTGCTGGCATCTTGGGCACCATGCCTTGGGCAGGTGTACGGGGTGGCGGAGACTTGAAGACCACCGCCTTCTCCTCCAGTTCTGGATTTTGCCGCTGTTGAGAGGTCAGAAGCGACACTTGAGCGGACAGGGTAGCAATCTGTTCTGCCAACACTGCTGTTGTCATTCGTTTTGCAGGGGGCCGTTTTGCAACCCCAGGTGGCTTTGGTCCCGGCTCCTCTCGAGCGCTCCTCTCGAGCGCTGTAAAAATGGGCCCTGCTGGCCACGTCACTTTCTGCCCAGGTCATGACCATAGCAAGGAGATCAGGCGCTGCCGGAATCCCTGAGGGATGAAGGTCATCATATCCTCTGAGTCGGAGACCGGGTCATAGTCCCGCAGTAGCGGTAGGATGTCATTTGAAAAATCAGCTACCAGCACATCAACTTTTGTACCGGCTGAGTATGGAGCTCCTGTGAATTCATCCTCCAAGATCGAGTCGACCTCAAAGGTATGAGAAGGCCCAACCAAGGCATCCTCATCGATAGGCCCCCCAGGCGACAACAAGCCACTTTTGATGAGGCCTACTGGCAATGCAAGCATCATTCCCTTCTTTCTTGAAACCAAAGGGATTGCAAAAGACTGAGTTTCAACTCCCTCTTCTGTCATGTCCTCGGAGAGTGTCATCACCAGGAGGGAGTGATCTGGATTGTTTGCAGCAAAGACTATGCCTGACCGCTCCATTTCCAGAGAGGTGGAACAGGGATAGATGCTCCGGCGCAGAAAATATGCAGCTCTGTGAGGGACGGGAACTTCTCAATGAACACCAGCTCGGGGTAGGTGCGACAGAGGCGATCTGAATCTGCTTGGCTAGCAACCCGCAAGAACTCAAATGATGCTCCCTTTCGAAGTACCCAATGAGCTGAACCCGGCACCAATGGAGTATACTGGCTGGAGTAGTCAGTCTTGCACGTCCAAAATGCCCTCACCCAGAAGCCAGCTTTGAATGCTTCCCTTGCACGATCTTCGGATGATGCTTTCGAAGAAGACAAATGCCGCTTGGCCAGCTGAAGACAAAAGGTTGGGGTCTCAGGTGGCCCTTCTTCAAACTCTACCACCGGTCGCTGCAAAAAGTCAGACGGGGAACCTGGAATCGCAGTTCCGTCCTGTATGAGCTCCCGGGGTCCCAGCCACCGTCCTCTGCCAGGTGCAAAGCCTTCTCTCGTCCTCCGCTTGATGAGGCCTAAGGTGAGATCTCGGATCGCTGTGGTCAATGCACGAAGGTCCTTGCCCAGCTGATCGGATTCACTCATGCAAATAGGCCCTGAGCCTACTGGGATGAGCAGCAGGTGCACCCCTGGGATTAGGGGGAGGATGTGACCACCTGTGCGGTGGGGAGATGAGCGGAATCAAGCAAGTCCAGAAAATCCAAAAACCGGCCAAAAGTCCGATGGATGACAGTAGACTGGGCACGAGAACGAGGTGGAAAGAGACGCGAACGCAGCGGCTCCGTCCAGCAGAGCACCCCAGCAGAGCATAAACCCCTTGAGGCTTGAGGTGCGTGTCCAAGGTCGTAGTTATGGTTCATATACATATATATATATATTGTTTGATTATATTTTTTAGATTTATGAATGGGTGTCGAATCTGTCGCTTCACAGAAAGAGATCGCGAAGAAGCACAGTTTTGATGCCCTACACTCCAAGAAGCGCCACCCGGTCTTCGAACGCACCTGAAGGATCCAAAGAACCAGCAACAACCCCAACAACCGGCGGAGCGGCGAGTGCTGGGAGACCATGGCACAAGCTGCGCATTCACTTGTTTTGGGAGCCCATGCTACCCAACTTCTACCCAACTGCACGTGGGACAACAGACCTTGCTGGGCTCCAAAAGCCAGCTTCTTCACTGTAAAAAGAACATGCGTTATCATGCATGCCTCAACAAATCAAGATTAGCGTTTCAGAGTTTCTATCATGCTTTGTCGCTTTGTGCCTTAAGCCTTAAATCATGTCCATCTTAAAGTTTCTTGCAGTTTATGGTGCAAGCCTTTGTGCCCTGCTTCTTGTAGTCCAAGAGATAAACAAAGCTGAGTTGATCCACATGCCAAAGAAGCGGCGACCAGTCACCTTTCAACAAATCGTTTCGTCACTCTCGTTTCGCCGGACTGAGCGTGGTGCTTCAAGGATGTGGCATCCAATAGCACCGGCTGTGGAGGGCCCTCATCGAAGGAATACTGCCTCATGGGCACCCCTCGAAGAATCCACACCGGCGGATTTGAGCATGCTTTGAAAGTGGATCTTTTTGACGCAAAGGGTTTGGGTGGGCAGCAGAATTGGACACACAAAGGTGACCAGGTCTTGACTCAGAGACATAGTTAGGAGTTCCGAAACAACAGAAGAAGACGGTAGAGTAGTGTGACCTCCAAGCTTGGGTAGATCTTGCTTGTCCGTTCAACAACAGCTGTAGTTCATAGTTCAAAGCTGAAGGTTCCAATTTTAAACGAACCCCCTGAATATAGTTGAATGCAATGCCTGTGATGCCTGCAATGTCTCCTTCTTTCATCACACAAATCAGACGAAGTCAGACGCGTCATGCACAGACACGTCAACAATCAGACACGAAATCAGGCAACCTTACAATTCCTCCCATGGAACCTCACCTCACGAGCTCCACTACAGATCATACAGATCTAAAGTGATCTGTGTTCAATCCAAATCTGCTTGTGCAAAGTCTGCAAACACTGGTACATTCAAGACGACTGAGAGGCTGGCAAAAGAGCAGGCTGGATCATGACCAGAGAGTTCATGGTATTTTCTCGCAAGATCAGCCTAAAGCAAAGAGATGACCGAACCGATGGCCGCTGACAGAACATGTCATCTGTTTCGAACATGTGCTCAATGCTTTGGCAAAGACACTGGTGCGTCCGTCAATCAATCAATCAATCAATCAATCAATCAGTCAAGGCACACCCGGTGTTGCTTCAAACATGGATCCGAGGATGTCTTTTGGGTTGCTAGTTGTTAGCCATGCACCTCCGAACTCTGAGCATGTCTCGATGTACTCGGCAAGAATTCAACCAATCTCGAAGCTCCTCCACTTGGCACCCGGGCATGCGATAGTATGCTGTCTCGTCCGGACTTGCATTGAATGTTTGCAAGAAGTTGCTACGTCGCAAGTGGTACCTCAGCCGAGGGTAGTAAAGCCAATCTCCACCCTCTTTTCCTTAGTCACTGTTCCTTAGATCGGTGATCTCATCTTTCAGATCTTTCAGGCCAAGGTGGTTTGACATGCTGAGCTCTTGACATGAATTGTGGGAAGATCGACATTTCTGGACTCAAGTGGAAGCTCGAAGGATCATCCTGGCTGCGCGGAGCGACACACCGTCTGACCGGAGGACGAGGTGAGTGTCGTGGTGGCAGACCAGAGTTCTGGCGACGTCCCGGTCGAGGTAACGGTGGCAGCGACGGTGGCAAGGAGCCTTACAAATCATAGATTTAAAAAGTCCCTTTTTGTTAAGTTCTTTAGGATGCTGCAGAAAAGTAATGGCGATGGCCTCCAACCTACTAGCGGTGGCCTCCAACCTACTAGCGACGTCCCTTTTCTTTTCTTTGGGTTTTGCATCTTTTGGCCACTTCCAAGACTTGCTTGAAAGCCAGGCCGCTCGGACACAAAAGCTGAGCAAAAACACCGGCCTTTGGTGGTCACTTGGTGGATGCCGTGGACCGGCATGGACCGGCCACACACCACGGCCGGGTGCCAGGTCGAGACTGGGCTTCGGCTTCGAAGCCCATGTGACAGACGGCTTCACCAAGGAAAGGAACACACCTACACACCTTGCCGGCGTCCATGTTTGGGAGACATGGCACTCCAAAGATGATTAGAAAATGAGGTCCCGAGTCCCTGCCAATTGTTCCAGAGTAAGCCGTGAGAGAACGAAGGAGTGAGAGATGCCAGTCTGACTAAACAGTCTTGGATCATCTCAAACTTGGGTTGTTTCCAGTGTATTACTCTGTCAATGAGGATGCTACGTAACTGGAACAAGAACATGCCTGTGTCAGGGACAGGATATTCACAATTAGAGACAGTACGGTTGATCTCAAGAAGACTGACGAAGGACTGCCTCTGCATCAAAGTCAGATGTGAATGTCCCGTGCAAGACGGGTCACCCAGGGACACCCAAGTGCCGTGCAACTTGACGCTGAAACATGCACGTCAGCGAGCCACTCCCCCACTGCGAGACATTCACAAGCGCAGTCGCTATCTTCTTCAGCAATGCAGTGGCGAATGACATTGCAGCAAGATGCCCCGTTAAACCTTGTGATTAGGAGACCAAATATCAGAACTCAAAACACAGTTTGGTTGTGTTCCTTGGAGCATCTGAATGGCTGAAGTCAAATAAAACCCCTGGTATCTCCTGGTGATCTGGAACTTTTGGGTGTCTTGCGAGCTCCCAGAACTCTTTGACTTTAGCAACATGTCGTGATCTGCTGATGTCAATGTGCGCTGGTTGTGACAAAATGTCAGCAACATGTCTGGAGCACTCAAGGCGCACCTGCCAGAGTCCGCACTGCAAAAGCTAATCAGCCTATTGACGTTTGCCGAGGAGAGCTGAGCGAAAGCTGTTGACCAATTCCAGTGGCTTTTTGGTGGCACCGGAGGGTTTGGGGATTCCATTGATCGAGGCCATCATGACACAAATGAGGTCTCCTCAACAACAGTGGAAATGCTGGAAATCCCGCTGGAAATTTTCCAGCGGGCAGGAAAGGTGAAATGGATCGGCGGTCCATCTCTTCTGCTCTTTTTTGGGGAACCCCGTCCTTGTGTAGAAAAGCTCTTGAACAATGAGTGTGAGTCATCAACGAACAATGTAATGGAATGTTGGCAGTTCGAGATGAAGCCTCAAAAAGTGCTCTCTTGTCTCGACCACATTCAGAAGCAGGTTCTGAACCGTAATCAATATGTGTCTATTACAACATCCATCTTCAATAACCAATTCTGGGCAACAAGAATGTGATCGGAGAAGTGTCGGAGTCGCTTGAAACACATCAATTGAAACACACTGAAATGATCCGACGGACAGGTGTAGCAGTGGCAGGTCCTAACCTGCTACAGTGACTGGACATCGCATCGCTTTGGCATCGTGCTAAGGCATCTTGAGGCTTTGGCTCTGCCTTGGGACCACCAGCACGTGCGCAGGAGACCGCACACTCCAATGGCCGAGTTGTGGTCAAAGGCTGAAACAAAACTTCATGCTGGGCTATCCGGTTCTCTCAGTGCCCGGCAACTACAAGCAAACGAATAGCCATCTGTCCAATGTTCCACATCCTCACGAATGCAGCACATTCTTGAGGAACTCCCCAATGTACTCTCCCTCTCTCTCTCTCTCTCTCTCTTTGGGGGTCATCTGACATGGAGACTGGTAGAGCACAAGCCGTTGAGCGTGGGAGAGCCCCCGGCCTTGATACTTGCAGCTTGCTTGAAAAAACAGTTCAGTCTCGTTGGAGACCGGAGTTTTGGTTGCGCCCTTGGCAGCAAGGTGGCCTGGGGCCGGGCATCGGGACACCGGGCATCGGGCATTACAAAATGGGGAATTGAAAGGACCTTGCACAGGACTCCTAGTAGCATCCTTAGCGATGCCAGGAGCCCCTAGTAGCTTCTTGTTCCTAGTGGTAAGGCCAGGAGCCCCTAGTAGCGTCCTTGCCCCTAGTAGCGATGCCAGGGATTTGTGGAAGTTTAGCCCTTCCAAAGAAGGGAGGCTCCAAGGCTGGAAGCCCAGTATCCAGGGCTGGGTGCCAGGTGTAACACAGCTGGGTGAGAGCCAACGTTTCATGTCAACCAGCATTTCTCGCTCCAAGAGCGTCTGGTTCAACTTCTCAACGCCAGGCTTGCCCAAGCGAGGAAACTGAGCAAGCCAAGGTTTTTGATTCGTTCGAACAAACCAACTGCTCCATCAGCCCACAGCTTCTGTGTCCCACACCGGCGCATCTGGGCGCTACACTACAAGCTGAAGACCAGCTGCGTCGGAAGCTTCAGGTCCTCAGTGCGGCGCATCTGGTCGGTGCAATTCAAACCCGTCGTCAGCTTGGAAACGCTGAGGGTCTCAGAAAAAAGAGGACAAACAACCAGCATCTTCATCTGCTGTCCCCAACCCCAGTGATACCGTGCTTGGGTGTCTCCCAAGACACAAAAGACCAGTGTCCTCATCCTCCTGCAATGTCAAAGTCTGAGGTCACTACCACAGTTGCCTGGGTCGCCTCGTGCCTCACTGGAACATTCAAATTGTTCGCCTGAAAAGCAGCGGTCACAGCGGAGCAGTAATGTCATGATGTCCTTCCCTTCAGCGTGCCATGTCCATTCCTCGGTCAGCCTTGATGCATCATGATGTTGCTGCATACATGCTGCGCCTGCTAACACCATCTAGAGTGGTTGGAACCCCAAGCGCACCATCTGGGCTTTCAAAATGGATTCATGTCAAAAAGAAAGCTGTGAAACGTCCCAGGACACTCTCCCTCTCTCTCTCTCTCTCTGTGCGACGAGGGGGAGTCCCAGAACCGTCCCTGGGCGCCTTGTGAAGCGTCGCAGCTCGAGAAAGGATCGCATTGGTGACCTGAGAAGCTCGCTCAGTGCACACGATCGGCATGTCGTCAAACACCGTAATCGGGTCATCGGGTCCACGCAGTCGAGTGCTGCGGAATCAAATCATCCTTTCGGGCATCTTTGCGGCGCTTTGTGTTCCACAGCCAAAGAACACCTCTGAGCACAGCGCAGAATCAGGAATTGCCACTTTGAAAAGGTCCATGATTTTCAAGTAGTCCTTGCAATCCGACTTCTCTCAAGCAAGGGAACCTCCAAATGGGTGTCATCCTATCATATAGTTATATATGTCCTTATATATGTGGTTTCTTGATCGATTCAGGGTTTGGCCACACAATGCAGTGTTCATTTCCGCTTGGCACCTTCGGTTCTGTTCACCTGTTTCGTTTGGAGCGTCCTCCAAGGGGCTTGACAGGCCATTCATGATCAGGAAGCACATAGAGGAGGACAACGAAACCCTGAGCCCACTGCCGCGGAGCTTCCCATCCAGCAGTGGGACCATGTGGCCATGCGCGCTTGGGGTAGCGATATGAAGTCCCCTCTATCATCCTAGTCGTGCAAATACACACTCAGGATATACAGAAATATAAATATGCACGATATGAATGCTGCATGCCACTCGCAAGTTCGCAAGCCTGAGTGAAAAGTTGCCTAAGCAATGCATGTATTGTAAGGGGGTCCAACGATCCTGGAAGGCTCCAAAGTCAAAGTTCAAAGATTCGATACAAAACTGCAGAGCGCAAAACCGACGCAATGGCTGGCAAGATTGTTTCAGTTACACCAAGGACCATAAGGAAATGAACTTTAGCACCCGAGCAGGTACGTGCAGCATTGGGCACAGCTCTATGAGTCTCCTGTGCCCCCTTGCTCTTAAACCAAAGGTTAACCTACATATACATATACATATACATATATATCATTGCACAAGGCAGTGGCAGCGTGAACCGGAGCTCAAAGGACCCTTTTGGACATGATGCGCTCGTGCGCTTGAGCCAAGTCGTGGCCGGTAGTCTTTTGACCTATGCTCATGCTACCCTGAACATTGCACTGACCAAGCTTTCTGTTGGTCAAAAGAAAGCAAAAAGTAGACATTGGCTCCCTGGCGCTCAGCTAGTTTTCGTTGAAGTGAAGCTCCCTCCTCAAGGATACTCCAGCGACCTTGCCTCATGATGTGGCGTGGGTAGTCGCTCTTGCCTTCCTTGGTGAGGCAGTCGGATAGCATTGTTCTTCCATCTACCCAGCGAATTTGACCTTGTAGGTCACTGAGTTCCTGCTTGACTAGGGAGATGTCGATGGAAGTTCGTTTATCTTCGCATTGGGTGGTAGGATTGGTATCCTTCTTGACTGCGTCATACAGGCTTTTGGAGTCGGTGATGCATATGAAGGGGATCTTGGCGACCTCATCCTGCCATTGTCTCGCTGACATAGTGGCCTTTTGCCTCCAGGATGAGAACTCGGTACCAATGTACCGATCCAAGTCCTCTGACCAAAGCCTGGGTTTCGGAGCTCAAAGTGTTCACGGTGCGGCGCTTCAATCGATAGCTCTTCCAGGAAGCCAAAGTCACATTCTGAGGCTCTTGCGATGAAGGAAGTGCCTCATCGTAGAAAAAGGCGATTTCTCCACCCTGGCTGTACAGCTTCAGAAGCTGTTCGTAGCCGGAGTGGATTTGCTTGTGATCAAGCAATTCCCCATCCTTTTGTTTCCAAAAGGTAGTTTTCCCCTTCCATGGCGTAGTGCTCAACGACTTCATACTGGAGGACGTAGTCCATTCGTCGTCGATCACCATGGTCTTTCCATCTTGTTGGAGTTCTGTCTGTCTTTGGCTGAGAATTTGGTGCATGTCAGGTCCATGAGGTGCTGCAGCAGGATGAAAGGCTGTTATTCGGGCTCCGCGATGATGTCGGATCCACTGAGTTGGTGTTTCTTCCCACCAGTCAACCGTGCCCTCTTCCAGGTAGGTTCCAAACTCACGGGCGTTGCCCCAGGAGGCATCAGTGATGACGCCCGCTCGTAGTCGTGCCATCGGAATTGGCATCACCTTGATACCCAGTTCAGGCTCTTGTAGAAGTTCCTTGGCAATGATGTTCGCGGAAATGATGTCCTTGATCATAGGTCGAGGGAAGGCTTGTTGAACTAGTGCCACTTTTCCTGCAATGTCAGCTCGAGTTTCTTTAGCAATCCAGGATAGGACCCCCAAGAGTGCCCGAAGTTGTTCAATCTCCACTGGAGAGCACACTGAGTATCTCTGTCGTTTTCGGTCTCAAGGCAGGTGGATCTCTTGTACTCGAGCGGTGGTGTAAAATTCTTGATCGATTCGAAGTGAGTCGTCATCTGGTGGAGTGAAGTTCTTCCCCACGAATCTCCCGGTGCCCCAAGTGTATTTTCCCAAGGTATACTTCTGTCGAAGCGTCTTCCATCTTGGAAAGGTGCTTGTCAGTCCCGCCATGGAGTAAATCATCCGTGGCCAAAGCGATGATGCCCTCAATGTCGTCCTGCTGGTTGTCACTGTCCAGAAAGAAGAGGCACGGGTCGATGATGGATTGTCGATAGCCCAAAGTTTTGGTGAGGTACTTCACGATATGCGCGTACCACGCTGATGGCCCGTCGGTCAAGCCGTAGCAGGTCTTTTTCAGTTTGATCAACTGTTTGGCCGAGGCTCCACGAATCCCTTCTCGAGGTTGGAGTGCATAGAGTTCTCTATTGATCGCATCTCCGGAATGGAAGGCTTGTGTGAAGTCAGCAAAACCTGGCGTCCACTTCTTGGAGACGAGGATCTGGGCAGTGAAGATCACGAAGTCTCTGTGGACCTGTGGCGTACTTGTCTCGAGTTGCAGGAGGTCAGGTTCGCTAAAGCCTTGCATGACACGTCGGCACTTTGCTTTGCTCGGTGCAACAGTGGAAGCATCCAGTACCAAGTCAGCTGATCTAGCGTCGTCCAAGGCGAAGTCCTCGATGGGCTTCATAGTGAACACATAGCGGGACCTCATGATCTTGTCCGCCTTGTGGTTGCGAATGTGTTCCGACTCCTCTTCGGAGAGAATCTCGTAGGCCTCTGTACCTAAGTTGTTGTTGATCTCCTTGTGGATGGCTTGTCGGAATCTTTCAAGATCTTTCCCTTGGAACTGACTCAGCTGACATTCTCGGTTCTTGGTGGGCTTCGGCTGGTTCTTGTTGAACAGTTGTGTATGTAAGACCTCCAACAGTTCAAGGCGTGATTTCTTGTTTGGAGGTAGGCTTTCCCAACGAGCTTCGGAGGCTTCGCTCCCCGGTCGCTTCAGGTCACCATGGATGGACTCAGATAGTCCCATCGATGCGTCATCAGGTAGTGGGACTTGTTCAGGAGGTAGAACGCTGCGGTCGGGCTCGAAGGGAATCACTTCCTCGGGATGCTAATCTGAGTGGGTGTGTATTCTTCGAGGTCAGGTACTAGATGTTGTGTCTTTTGTCGAACTCGCCGTTCAGGAGGTGGAACTTCTTCTCGCCGTGGGAGCGTTGAGAAGTCCAGTTCTTTCAGACGGAACCATGTCTTTCCCGTCCATGATTCATTTTGTAGAGGATTTTCTTCATCTTTTGGGCCCTTCCACGTTGTTTCTATTTGTTGGACCTTGCCCTTCTTGTCGATCATCTCGATCCTCATCCAGTTCTCCAGATCCTCAAGGGGGACGGGAGCATCATCCTCAGTGTCGGTCGGGTAGAAGATGCTGTTGCGAGGTCGTTCATGAACTCTGATCACATAGACGCCTTGTCGGGTCAGTAGTCTTGTGCGTCATCGAGATCGACTGGCGGTTTATCCTCTTCTTTGAAAAGGTCGATCATGCCCTTGATGTCGGCCGTCTCGAATTGTTTCTTGGCGTGTCCAATTCCATCTAGCCAGCCGCTGATGGATAGGTTCTCCTCCTCGGATGCTGGTCTTAGCTTTTCGGGAGCTGCCTTTACCAAGTGATGGTTGTAGGAGATCCACACCGTTGTGGGAAGTTGTACAGCTACAACCCGCGCTGGCCCATGCCAAAAGGCATTTGCTGCTTTCCTGGTAGGATCAGTGCCTCGGCGCCAAAAGTAAACTGCTTGTCCTGGTTGGTAGTCATAGTGAGGTCGGGGACCATGAGTAGCGGCTGCTCTGATGGCTTGCTGGCAGTCGATTTCATGAAAAGATTGAGAAGCGGCCTTGCGGATCTCCATGGCCTGGTTGACTCCTAAGTCTCCGGCGGCAGCACGACTTTGGACAGCAAGGTCACCCGCACCATCAGACATCAGTCCTCCTGGGAGTCGTTGTTGATATCCAAACACCCTCTGCGCCGGCGAGAACCCGCCCCGGCTAAGGAGTCTGTTCTTGGTGTGGCATGTGATGTCGATGCGTTCGTGCCAAGTGGCCCAGTTGTTGCAGTTGACCTGTTCCATTGTCTTGTAGGCCATGTCCTTGAAGAGTTGGCCATTTCTTTCCACGAACCCTCTCTGTTCTGGAGTTTCCAGGGATGACGGGAGTATTTCGGTTCCGTCAGCTTCCGCGCTGTCTTCAAATTCTTTTTGGAATTCTCGTCCGAGGTCGCATAGTAGACGACGAGGAGGTCCAAATAGTCGGATCCAAGTGCGGTATCCTTGTCGAGCTCCCTGAGCAGTGTGATCTGCCAATGGGACCAAGAGCTGAAAGTGTGACGCATAGTCACAGATGTTCAAGCAGTATTTGGGTTTCTGTGAGGAACTGGCCCTCATCTGAATAGTGTCAACTCCGACGATCTCGTTGAGACCTACTTCACGAGGAGGAGCTCCAGCTCGGGATGGTCGCGGTCTTTTGAACCTCTCGCAAACGGAGCATTTGAGTTCCCTCGCAATCTTGAGGACTTGCTCGGAGGCTTTGCTATGTTTCAAGATTCGTAAGAATCGGTCTTTGCCTGGGTGTCCAAGGCCTTCGTGAGCTCGTTTCACGAGGGCAGGAAGTGAGAGTGGATGGCTTCCCACTTCATCTTGAACCTCCACTGTTTCCTCTTCCGGATCGTCCATAGCGTGGCATTCTGACTGGCGCCACGAATTTCCTTGCCAGTCACCCAGGCATTCTTCTTCTCCCACCCGGTGAGGTAGTGCGTCTCCCACCTGAGGTGATTCTTCTCCTCCCACACGAACTGGTAGCGCAGGTAGAAGGGATGATGAATTCAACTGGAACTTGTTCCAGAGCTGCTGGTCTTGGGCGATGATTGTTGAGGCATCCACCCAATACAAGTCCGATTGAGGGATGCCCAGACTTGCAGCGTAGGTTCTCAGGATGCAGGCTATCAGCTTCGAAGGGTAAGCTTGCGCCATGCGAGAGCGGTTGGAAGGATCTCCGGGGGCGCGGCCGATGATAGTTTCGTGGTCATGGGATCCATCACATGTCACATTCAGTTTTTCAGCGATGCCCTGGTGATTGGTTAGGAATCCAGATCGCTTTCTCATTGGTTGTCCGCTGGTTCCCGTGAGACCAAATTGACATTGATCTACTCGTGCAAGGTAGTTGTCGATCCGTTGTAAAAGCCGTCTGAGACATGGTTCACCAAGGATGTTCAAAAACATAATGTAATTCCAACTCATGACATAGTTCACAAATTTCCACACAAAACTTGAGTAGGAAGCGAGCGCGACGTAACTCTTTGAGATGTTCATCAAAGTGTGCAGCTGACGGATGTCTCAAACGAATGGACAACTGTTGCAACGTGCTGAACAATGTACAAGGAGGCGCCAGCAAAATCAACCCTGGTTTTTCCGATCTCAAATATGCCTTGACATGCTCTTGCACCTGTTTGTCCAATAAGTCCCAACCTAATACAATGTCAAAAACTTGTCCTCTGCGTAATCCAAAATGATCGACTTGTTGATTGAAACATCCAGGATTGCATAACTCAACAACTTTCCGCAGCTGTTTTGTCTCGAGGCCAATGAGCTCCTTATATATCCTCAAATGGGCTGAGTTCTTGTGGATCGCCTTTCCAACTTTATCGCACAATTCTTTCAGAGGGTACCAGAGGTTCAGGGTGTTCTAGTCAACAGTGCGTGTAGTTCTTGCCAAACACCATGATTTCTCTTGAGGTGACCCACCATGTTGTGTCTCAGCCCCGGCGAGATTAAGGCCGGCTCATTCTTGCTCCCTGTCGTCCGCTGCCCGCTTGGAGCTTCTTGAAACGAGTCCAGGCTGCGAACTCCATTGGATCGATGTCCTCGATGGGATCCGCTGGCCACGGGATCCTCCCGGATGGAGCTGTTTGCGGTTGCGAGGACGTTGCTTGGTGCTGTTGTCGCCACTGTAGGAAATCCTGGTACTCCAGCAACTCCTCCTCCACTTCCACCGGGGACACTGGACTGGGCTTCGGTGTTGAGAAGCTGTATGGGGAAGCTTGCTGTTGAGTCTCCTTCCCCTTCTGGTGGACCTTCTTGGTGATGGTCTCCTCGTCGATAATCACTTTTCCGCAGTCCTTGCACGTCACCTTGGTGCGGAACCCGTTGCTTCCCTGCTTCGAGGTCTTGAGGTGGGGGCACTGTTTCTGAAACACCTGGCGAAGCTCCGCCAGGGTGTTGTCTGTAGTAGGACCCGGTTCTGATTTCACCATCGTTGGGTTGATGTCCAACCATTGGAAGAACTGACATTGTTCCCCCCGTTTCCTTGGGCAGCGCCAGAAGAGCCGCTGGTAGTTCTTCTTGGTCATGGAGGTGTAGAGCTTGCTCCGCAGGCGGCACTGGCAGCGAATTGCTGTTCGGAGGTCGAGCCCCTGTGGAATCTGCCATAGGTTTGCCCCTCGGGCTTGCTCGGGAGAGCTGACCCGTTTTTTACTTTGAGGGCGTCTCTGTCTCGGAGCTTGCTGCTTCCGTTGGAGAGTATTGGGGTTGCTGAGACGCTGTCACTCCTCGGCTCTGAAGTTGTGCTCCCAGCTGAGAGACCACTTCGCCCAGCTCCTCGATTTCCAACAGTTCGGCCGACTCGACAATGTTGCGAGCCCTCATGCCTCGCAGGCCGGGGATCTTCATCTGAATCGTGGCGTGGTTTTGGATCGCCTGTCCAATCATCATGAAGAGTTTCAAGACCAGGCGGTACCAAGCGAAGAGGATCGACGCACTCTCCTCCCTTCGGTTCCTTTTCGAACGTGACATCATGACCCTTGGATGTCAGAGAGTCGTTCGCGATCGCTTGATGTGGTTTCGAGCCAGCTGAATGTTCCGTCCGGAGGATCTCATATTCAGGCCGATTGTAGCTTGCTGACTGCTGTAAATGACGAATCTTGTTGCTATTGAAGTCTTGCAAAAACACTCGCAATGCTCCAGTGGGGC
>CAXIVM010000006.1:60925-81925 GCA_964035705.1 Porites rus
CTTAGTTCTACAAGTTCTGAAAGTAAGTCAAGAGGATCCTATTAGTAGAGGCGGCTGCACTGTGGCTCCCGGTCCGTGTTTGTTCGCCTGGTCGCCGGCGCTGGTCGCCGCCCCCGTCTCCGTGGCTCTTAGGGGCTGTGTAGCTCCCGCTCCATCAACGGGCGCGTCTCAGCGGACGCATGCTGTACACAATGCTTTTCTTCTAGAGATACGCTTCGACCGAGCAGGCTAATGCAAAAGGAGCCGGCTTCAAGGGAGTTTTGGTCTACTTGTTGAGAATAGAGTTCAGCTCTGGTGTGTAACCTGGCGACCAGGTCGCTCGTTCTGTGGCAGACCTGTTGCTACCTAGTCGGGAGTTGAAGACACTCTCGGACTCTCGGTACGCTATCACCGCTGCGGCTGAATACTGAGGCTTTGTTTTTCTGAGTTACGTAAGTAACGCGGAGTGGGAAGCGTAACTTCGCAGATACAGCTTGGAGATGCACTTCAGTAGCTGGAAAACATGTTCGCGCGGAGAGCCATAAACGCACTTGAGACAAATGCAGTTTACTTCGCTGGATTCACCTTAGCTCATGTCATTTGTTCATCTTCACTCAATCCTCTCCGCGTCAACTCAGCTCAACTCACACAACTCTGCACAACTCTTTCACTCTTTTTGCTTCAACCCACCTTCATTTTACAGTTATTACATGTGTTCTTTTTTACATGTTCTTTCTTTCGGCATGTTGTGACACGAACAAGGCTGGACGTGTGGGGTTATTTGGTCCTTGAATTTTGGATGTCATTTTTGTTCTAGAATTTTGGCTCACGGCTAACAGAGTTTGGCAGGATGGGAAAGAACACCCCCAAGGATTGGTTGAAATTTGTCTTTCTGCATACCTTGTTCCTAGTAGCTTCTTGTTACTAGTATAGTAAGGCCAGGAGCCCCTAGTAGCGTCCTTGTTCCTAGTAGCGATGCCCTTTGCTCCTAGTAGCGAACATTGCTCCTTTCTCATTTCTACTCGGGGCTGCGGACCTTGAGTATCCCAGTCACTTGTGCTGTTCGCCCGCTGCTGTCATCCATGCACAGCTGCGGGTTTCCCCAACGAGCGCCTATTTGTTCAGCACCGGCAAGTCTTGAAAGCCTGGGCTAATGCCTTTCATGTGTTACATACATGGGCTCCACAGCAACAACCTTAGATTCTTTATCACAGCGGGTGGTGACTCTCCTTTGACGAAGGTGATTCGTCATAGTTTTCTGTGCTTTTCAAAGGTAGGAGCATGGGCACTGTCGGGGCACGTAGGTAGGCCTAAAGACAACGGCTCCTGTCATTCTAGTTCATGCAAACCTGGTTCGGCTATTTTGGTTCGTTTTTGGTCTTCGCATTCTTCTGAGAGCACAGGATTCTCCCGCCTTTCCCTCACTACCCCGTCACAACCACAACCTGGCAGAAAGGAAGATGCACATGCAGCCACATGCAGGTATTTTTGTGCTTCCACTGGATAGTGAGATGCAGTTTGATGCACACCTACTAGCTTTGTTTCCTCCATTTTGTTTCAGTTTGTCTTTGTGCTACTGTAATTTGTTTCGTGGCCAGAATTGGACAACCCGGGCCTGTCTATGGCGGACCATATGTGCAAACTCCAGATCAAGCAGGTGCTTGTCACTACACCGCAGCTTTACATGAAAGCATCCAAACTTAAGAAATATAGAAGCCATCCACAAGATTACACAGAGAAACAGAGACCAAAAGGTTTTGACTATTATCGCTTTGCCTTTGCTAGTCATTGTTGATGTGGTTCAAACAACAATTTCATGTCATTAGCTCACAACATACGGTCATCACATGCCATGTATCATTCAGTCTGAGAGGCGCCCAGCAAGGATGGCTGCTGTACGGTATTGGCGGCTTGTCCGACATCGCTCTTGTGGGCAGTATGGATGAGTAGGATTGTCAGACGAATTCCAAGCAGCACCTTCTTTGAGCCGTTGTGATTGTAGCAAATCAAACTAGATGTAAAACGGATGGGACGACTTTAAAAATGTCCCAGTCGCGAATCTCGTTGCATGCGTTGTACCTGGCAAGTGCCGGGTAAGTGCCGCAAGCGCGTGAGTTGCTCAGGATGGGTGCTGCAGCTTGGCCATCAATAAATGTACGGTATATTATTGCACAAGGCAGTGGCAGCGTGAACCGGAGCTCAAAGGACCCTTTTGGACATGATGCGCTCGTGCGCTTGAGCCAAATCGTGGCCGGTGGTCTTTTGACCAATGCGCATGCTACCCTGAACATTGCACTGACCAAACTTTCTGTTGGTCAAAAGGAGAGCAAAAAGTAGACCTTGGCTCCCTGGCGCTCAGCTAGTTTTCGTTGAAGTGAAGCTCCCTCCTCAAGGATACTCCAGCGACCTTGCCTCATGATGTGGCGTAGGTAGTCGCTCTTGCCTTCCTTGGTGAGGCAGTCGGATAGCATTGTCCTTCCATCTACCCAGCGAATTTGACCTTGTAGGTCACTGAGCTCCTGCTTGACCAGGGAGATGTCGATGGAAGTTCGTTTATCTTCACATTGGGTGGTAGGGCTGGTATCCTTCTTGACTGCGTCATACAGGCTTTTGGAGTCGGTGATGCATATGAAGGGGATCTTGGCGACCTCATCCTGCCATTGTCTCGCTGACATAGTGAAGGAAGTGCCTCATCGTAGAAAAAGTTGATTTCTCCACCCTGGCTGTGCAGCTTCAGAAGCTGTTCGTAGCCGGAGTGGATATGCTTGTGATCAAGCAATTCCCCATCCTTTTGTTTCCAAAAGGTAGTTTTCCCCTTCCATGGCGTAGTGCTCAACGACTTCATACTGGAGGACGTAGTCCATTCGTCGTCGATCACCATGGTCTTTCCATCTTGTTGGAGTTCTGTCTGTCTTTGGCTGAGAATTTGGTGCATGTCAGGTCCATGCGGTGCTGCAGCAGGGTGAAAGGCGGTCATTCGGGCTCCGCGATGATGTCGGATCCACTGAGTTGGTGTTTCTTCCCACCAGTCAACCGTGCCCTCTTCCAGGTAGGTTCCAAACTCACGGGCGTTGCCCCAGGAGGCATCAGTGATGACGCCCGCTCGTAGTCGTACCATCGGAATTGGCATCACCTTGATACCCAGTTCAGGCTCTTGTAGAAGTTCCTTGGCAATGATGTTCGCGGAGATGATGTCCTTGATCATAGGTCGAGGAAAGGCTTGTTGAACTAGTGCCACTTTTCCTGCAATGTCAGCTAGTTTCTTTAGCAATCCAAGATAGGACCCCCAAGAGTGCCCGAAGTTGTTCAATCTCCACCGGAGAGCACACTGAGTATCTCTGTCGTTTTCGGTCTCGGGGCAGGTGGATTTCTTGGACTCGAGCGGTGGTGTAAAATTCTTGATCGATTCGAAGTGAGTCGTCATCTAGTGGAGTGAAGTTCTTCCCCACGAATCTCCCGGTGCCCCAAGTGTATTTTCCCCAGGTGTACTTCTGTCGAAGCTCTTCCACCTTGGAAAGGTGCTTGTCAGTCCCACCATGGAGTGAATCATCTGTGGCCAAAGCAATGATGCCCTCAATGTCGTCCTGCTGGTTGTCACTGTCCAGAAAGAAGAGGCACGGGTCGATAATGGATTGTCGATAGCCCAAAGTTCTTGTGAGGTACTTCACGATATGTGCGTACCACGCTGATGGCCCGTCGGTCAAGCCGTAGCAGGTCTTTTTCAGTTTGATCAACTGTTTGGCCGAGGCTCCATGAATCCCTTCTCGAGGTTAGAGTGCATAGAGTTCTCTATTGATCGCATCTCCGGAGTGGAAGGCTTGTGTGAAGTCAGCAAAACCTGGTGTCCATTTCTTGGAGACGAGAATCTGGGCAGTGAAGATCACAGAGTCTCTGTGGACCTGTGGCGTGTTTGTCTCGAGTTGCAACAGTACCAAGTCAGCTGATCTAGCGTCGTCCAAGGCGAAGTCCTCGATGGGCTTCATAGTGAACACATAGCGGGACTTCATGATCTTGTCCGCCTTGTGGTTGCGAACATGTTCCGACTCCTCTTCGGAGAGAATCTCGTAGGCCTCTGTACCTAAGTTGTTGTTGATCTCCTTGTGGATGGCTTGTCGGAATCTTTCAAGATCTTTTCCTCGGAATTGGCTCAGCTGACATTCTCGATTCTTGGTGGGCTTCGGCTGGTTCTTGTTGAACAGTTGTGTATGTAAGACCTCCAACAGTTCAAGGCGTGATTTCTTGTTTGGAGGTAGACTTTCCCAACGAGCTTCAGAGGCTTCGCTTCCCGGTCGCTTCAGGTCACCATGTATGGACTCAGATAGTCCCATCGATGCATCGTCAGGTAGTGGGACTTGTTCAGGAGGTAGGACGCTGCGGTCGGGCTCAAAGGGAGTCACTTCCTCGGGATGCTTTGTTTCCTCCTGGTTTTCCGGCTCTTCTCCAATTTGAGTGGGTGTGTATTCTTCAAGGTCAGGTACTAGATGTTGTGTCTTTTGTCGGACTCGTCGTTCAGGAGGTGGAGCTTCTTCTCGCCGTGAAAGCGTTGAGAAGTCCAGTTCTTTCAGACGGAACCATGTCTTTCCCGTCCATGATTCATTCCCTAGAGGATTTTCTTCATCTTTTGGGCCCTTCCACGTTGTTTCCATTTGTTGGATCTTGCCCTTCTTGTTGATCATCTCGATCCTCATCCAGTTCTCCAAATCCTCAAGGGGTACGGGAGCCTCATCCTCCGTGTCGGTCGGGTAGAAGATGTTGTTGCGAGGTCGTTCATGAACTCTGATCACATAGACGCCTTGTCGGGTCCAGTAGTCTTGTGCGTCATCGAGATCGACTGGTGGTTTATCCTCTTCTTTGAAAAGGTCGATCATGCCCTTGATGTCGGCCGTCTCGAATTGTTTCTTGGCGTGTCCAATTCCCTCTAGCCAGCCGCTGATGGATATAGGTTCTCCTCCTCGGACGCTGGTCTTAACTTTTCGGGAGCCGCCTTTACCAAGTGATGGTTGTAGGAGATCCACACCGTTGTGGGAAGTTGTACAGCTACGACCCGTGCTGGCCCATGCCAAAATGCATTTGCCGCCTTCCTGGTAGGATCAGTGCCTCGGCGCCAAAAGTACACTGCTTGCCCTGGTTGGTAGTCATAGTGAGGACGGGGACCATGAGTAGCGGCTGCTCGGATGGCTTGCTGGCAGTCGATTTCATGAAAAGACTGAGAAGCGGCCTTGCGGATCTCCATGGCCTGGTTGACTCCTAAGTCTCCGGCGGCAGCACGACTTTGGACAGCAAGGTCACCCGCACCATCAGACATCAGTCCTCCTGGGAGTCGTTGTTGATATCCAAACACCCTCTGTGCCGGCGAGAACCCGCCTCGGCTAAGGAGTCTGTTCTTGGTGTGGCAGGTGATGTCGATGCACTCGTGCCAAGTGGCCCAGTTGTTGCAGTTGACCTGTTCCATTGTCTTGTAGGCCATGTCCTTGAAGAGTTGGCCATTTCTTTCCACGAACCCTCTCTGTTCTGGAGTTTCCAAAGATGACGGTAGTATTTCGGTTCCGTCAGCTTCCGCACTGTCTTCAAATTCTTTTTGGAATTCTCGTCCAAGGTCGCATAGTAGACGACGAGGAGGTCCAAATAGTCGGATCCAAGTGCGGTATCCTTGTCGAGCTCCTTGGGCAGTGTGATCTGCCAATGGGACCACGAGCTGGAAGTGTGACGCATAGTCACAGATGTTCAAGCAGTATTTGGGTTTCTGTGAGAAGCTGGCCCTCATCTGAATAGTGTCAACTCCGACGATCTCGTTGAGACCTACTTCACGAGGAGGAGCTCCAGCGCGAGATGGTCTCGGTCTTTTGAACCTCTCGCAAACGGAGCATTTGAGTTCCCTCGCAATCTTGAGGACCTGCTCGGAGGCTTTGCTATGTTTCAAGATTCGTAAGAATCGATCTTTGCCTGGGTGTCCAAGTCCTTCATGAGCTCGCTTCACGAGGGCAGGAAGTGAGAGTGGATGGCTTCCCGGAAAGGATTCGCGAGCTTCATCTTGAACTTCCACTGTTTCCTCTTCCGGATCGTCCATGGCGTGGCATTCTGACTGATGCCACGAATTTCCTTGCCAGTCACCCAGGCGTTCTTCTTCTCCCACCCGGTGAGGTAGTGCGTCTCCCACCTGAGGTGATTCTTCTTCTCCCACACGAACTGGTAGTGCAGGTAGAAGGGATGATGAATTCAACTGGAACTTGTTCCAGAGCTGCTGGTCTTGAGCGATGATCGTTGAGGCATCCACCCAATACAAGTCCGATTGAGGGATGCCCAAACTTGCAGCGTAGGTGCTCAGGATGCAGGCTATCAGCTTCGAAGGGTAAGCTTGCACCATGCGAGAGCGATTGGAAGGATCTCCGGGGGCGCGGCCGATGATAGTTTCGTGGTCATGGGATCCATCACATGTCACATTCAGTTTTTCAGCGATGCCCTGGTGATTGGTTAGGAATCCAGATCGTTTTCTCATTGGTCGTCCGCTGGTTCCCGTGAGACCAAGTTGACATTGATCTACTCGTGCAAGGTAGTTGTCGATCCGTTGTAAAAGCCGTCTGAGACATGGTTCACTCCATGAACTTGCTCCCCAAGGATGTTCAAAAACATAATGTAATTCCAACTCGTGACATAGTTCACAAATTTCCACACAAAACTTGAGTAGGAGGCGAGCGCGGCGCAACTCTTTGAGATGTTCGTCAAAGTGTGCAGCTGATGGATGTCTCAAACGAATGGACAACTGTTGCAAAGTGCTGAACAATGTACAAGGAGGTGCCAGCAGGATCAAACCTGGCTTTTCCGATCTCAAATATGCCTTGACATGCTCTTGCACCGTTTTATCCAATAAGTCCCAACCTAATACAACGTCAAAAACTTGTCCTCTGCGTAATCCAAAATGATCGACTTGTTGATTGAAACATCCAGGATTGCATAACTCAACGACTTTCCGCAGCTGTTTTGTCTCGAGGCCAAAGAGCTCCTTATATATCCTCAAATGGGCTGAGTTCTTGTGGATCGCCTTCCCAACTTTATCGCACAATTCTTTCAGAGGGGTACCCAAAGGTTCAGGGTGTTCTGTTGTCAACAGTGCGTGTAGTTCTTGCCAAACACCATGATTTCTCTTGAGATGACCCACCATGTTGTGTCTCAGCCCCGGCGAGATTAAGGCCGGCTCATCTTTGCTCCCTGTCGCCCGCTGCCCGCTTGGAGCTTCTTGAAGCGAGTCCAGGCTGCGAACTCCATTGGATCGATGTCCTCGATGGGATCCGCTGGCCACGGAATCCTCCCGGATGGAGCTGTTTGCGGTTGTGAGGATGTTGCTTGGTGCTGTTGCCGCCACTGTAGGAAATCCTGGTAATCCAGCAACTCCTCCTCCACTTCCACCGGGGACACTGGACTGGGCTTCGTTGTTGAGTAGCTGTATGGGGAAGCTTGCTGTTGAGTCTCCTTCCCCTTCTGGTGGACCTTCTTGGTGATGGTCTCCTCGTCGACGATCACTTTTCCGCAGTCCTTGCACGTCACCTTGGTGCGGAACCCGTTGCTTCCCTGCCTCGAGGTCTTGAGGTGAGGGCATTGTTTCTGAAATACCTGGCGAAGCTCCGCCAGGGTGTTGTCTGTAGTAGGACCCGGTTCTGATTTCACCGTCGTTGGGTTGACGTCCAACCATTGGAAGAACGAACTGACATTGTTCCCCCCGTTTCCTGGGGCAGCGCCAGAAGAGCCGCTGGTAGTTCTTCTTGGTCATGGAGGTGTAGAGCTTGCTCCGCATGCGGCACTGGCAGTGAGGTGCTGTTCGGAGGTCGAGTCCCTGTGGAATCTGCCACAGGGTTGCCTCTCGGGCTTGCTCGGGAGAGCTGACCCGTGTCCACTCTGAGGGCGTCTCTGTCTCTGAGCTTGCTTCTTCCGTTGGAGAGTATTGAGGTTGCTGAGATGCTGTCACTCCTCGGCTCTGAAGCTGTGCTCCCAACTGAGAGACCACTTCGTCCAGCTCCTCGATTTCCAACAGTTCGGCTGACTCGACAATGTTGCGAGCCCTCATGCCTCGCAGGCCGGGAATCTTCATCTGAATCGTGGCGTGATTTTGGATCGCCTGTCCAATCATCATGAAGAGCTTCAAGACCGTTCGGTTCCTTTTCGAACGTGGCATCATGACCCTTGGATGTCAGAGAGTCGTTCGCGATCGCTTGATGTGGTTTCGAGCCAGCTGAATGTTCCGTCCGGAGGATCTCATATTCAGGCCGATTGTAGCTTGCTGACTGCTGTAAATGACGAATCTTGTTGCTATTGAAATCTTGCAAAAACACTCGCAATGCTCCAGTGGGGCCCAAGTGGCAACGAGCTGAAAACTTGAGTTTGTCAGAAACCAATGAGAGGCCTGCTTGTTCATCCAAAACCAGCTGTGCCCCACAATGCAACAAGAAAGGGAGGCTGATCAAAAAAGGAGCAGTGCGACAATGTTCTTCTTCGAAGATTGCTGGCTTCAAAAACGAACCACGTTGTCCCAGGCTACTTGGAACAATTGCCACTCTACCGAAGTTTGGTGAACACTTCTAAACTGATGCTTTTCCGCAACAAACTGTATTTTCAATCCCGTAGGCAAATGTTGTGAGTACCGTTCTAGTGCATTACCAACCGCCATGCGTTGACATCCCGTATCCAAAGTTGCACAACCATCATCAAAAACATTGGAGACTTGTTGCATGTGATAACATGGATGCACGGGCACGCTCAAGTATACGAAGTCGGCCTGAGCGGACGGTTGTCCTGAAGGACCTTGTTGGTCAGAAGATGCGCTAGCTGCGGCCTCAGAATCAAGGTACAGGAACTCCGCTTCATCAGGTCGTTCACTGAAGAGGTGGTGCACGTCCTTTGTCTTGCCATCGGTCTTGGTGCGAGTTTTGTTGGGGCATTCCCTGCTCCAGTGTCCGAGCTCGGAGCATTTGTGACACTTTTTGTTCTCTTCTTCAGTTCTTCAATGGAGACTTTGTAGGTTCCTGGTCGAAGTCCCCCATCTCTTCCAGCTCCGAATCCCCTGGCAAGGTCACGGTTCTTCTTGGCCTTCATGGCCCCTTGGAATGTTCGGTTCTTGGGCTTGTCCCGAATCATGGTCATCAAGACCTCCTTCGCCTCTGACTCAGTGATCTCAGTGACCGTCTCATCGTCATCCTCGCCGGACATCTCCGCCAAGGCGTTCAGCAGGACTTCCGCACCCTCCTCCAAGGTGTCCTCATCGTCAGGATTATAGTCCTGATGAGGTAGAAGTTGTGGCGGATCGTTGTCCAAGGCATGCACCTCAGACGTGCTCTTTTTCTTCTCATTGCCCAAGGTGGACATGTCCAAATCGGTCTCATGGACCCGCAACCATGCCTTGACCTCGGAGACCTTCAATGACCCTCGGGTGTAGTTGAGGAGAAGCTTGATCTGTTCACTAGTCAACTGTATGGCACTCACCAGTAAGAACCCGAGGTAATCGTCCGGCAGGATCACACCTTTTTCACGAACTTTTCGTGCCGAGTCGTCCCAACGAAGCATGAAGCTCTGGGCACGTTCCCCCTTGCTGCGGCGCAGGTGAAAGGTCAGTCGACTGCAGGCGGCTAGCATGGACTCTCTCTCTTCTTCACCATAGTACTCCTTCGTGTCCATGAGAGCCAGGAGGAAGTTTCCATTCGTTGGGTCATCCAGCCACCGGTCATCGGTGGCTAAGAACTTCATGTGTTCCCACGGAGTGCCTGACAATCCTTTCAACAAAAGTGGCCCCCTTGCAACTGCCGGGGTCCTGGTGGTTCTCAACCAAAGTTTTGCCTTGATCTTGTAGTCCTTGAACTCCATCCCATTCAGGAGGAGGTCCCGCCGTCGTCCTCTCCGCTTCATCCCGGGCTGCATAACCCCATTGAGCCATAGGTGCAGCGAGAGGATCGTTGTGGTGCATGCCACCCATGCCATGAAGGTGAACTAACTCTGGTCGGTTCGCTCCTGGCGTAGGTGGCCTCGGAGGTGCATTGGCTTGCCGCCACTGCAAAAACTGGATGTACTCGGCATTCGCCGGATCTGGATCCATAGTCCCCATCCGATTCCATGGGTCCTGTCGAACCCATGGGTCATAGCTCTCGGAGCTATGGGAACCAGGTGGTTCTGTCCTCATCCCGGCCGCAGCGGCCGGGGCAGCGGCAGCATGTGGATGCCGTTCATCTTCTTCAGGAGGTAGTCCAGGTGCTAAGCCTGGAGGCGGCATCATGGTCGACGGCGCGGCGGTCATCGTCCCTGGATCGAACCTCGGCTCCGCTACCACTGCACAAGGCAGTGGCAGCGTGAACCGGAGCTCAAAGGACCCTTTTGGACATGATGCGCTCGTGCGCTTGAGCCAAATCGTGGCCGGTGGTCTTTTGACCAATGCGCATGCTACCCTGAACATGCAATTATATATATACACATGTGAATATCTACATTTACATATACACAGGTCATCACAGGTCACCCTACGCACATTGACATTCTTTTGGAAGAAGGCTCGAGGGCCTTCTTGCTGCAACTTTGAACTTGCTAGCAGCATTTTGTAGCTTTTAGGCCATTACAGTGGCTTGCACTTTGGTCCGAGGTGCTGCTGCTTTGGACCAGTGGGGCCCGTTTTTTGGTTTGTCGTTGCCTGCATGCACTACTGCAAGCCCAAGGACCATGACCTTGCATGGCCAGCATTGCACTTTGTTGCTTTTGCACGTTCTCGCTTGACACACGCATTTTGTAATCATTTGATCATTTGGTTTCAGCAAGAAGGATTGAGGACTTAAATCAAATTGCGGTTGAAAAGACAGAATACTCGTATGTGTTGGTGGACTGATACTAGAGTTTGTAGAGGAAACCCAAATGAGCAGCGTTCTAAATTCATCCTTTCTTCTTTGGTCAGGGACCGGCGAAAAATCAGTGAACACAGTGGTTTTAGCTGATGTTTGTAAGTTGTCCGTAAGGCTTGCTGTAATCATGTTCAGATTTGAATGGTGCCTTAAGGCTACCAGAAGCGAAACTTGTTTCCTTTGATTCTGTTGCCTTTCCTGTTTTGCAACAACATACCACATGTGACCACAGTGGACTTGCATACCTCCGCCGTAAGCACAACGTAAGAATAGCCATGCATACATGTGTCACCGTAAGCAACACATTTAAAAAAAACGTACATAAGCCTTGCGTAAGGCCTACAGCAAGGTTTGATTTCTCGGCAAGAAAAGACACCACAATTTTGAACACCGCTCAAATGACTCTAATCCTTTGAGAGTCTTTAGACATCCACCGCTGTTGATCGCAGGAAGTGCGCCAGAACTTGCCACAAGATGCTTGTTGGGCAAGTGGCGAGAACACACAGACAACTGTTGTGTGGTCAAGTTTTTCTTGCAATCCTTTGTCATTTATTTCTTAGAATCAGGACACCTGTGTTTGGAAACAAGGAATTTTGATACTGAAGAACTTGGTTTGATTGCTATAGACCCAGGACTTAGGGACTTGGGTTGAGCGGTTCTATAGACTGAGATTTGTTGATGAGCACAAGTTCAATGAATATGCGGGTCGCAATTCCACTTTTTGTGAGCCGAGTTAGAGGTTTTAGTTTGTTTCACCTGCTTGTTCATTCCGCCACCTATGAACCGGTGTGGAGAGTGCGGTTGCCACCCAGTCCCAGTCAGCTTGTCTACAAGGCCATTCACTTTCGGTGAACATGTGCCTGGGTCCTGGGTGCTGTACTAAGTCTTGTTTCTACTAGTTTCTTGTTACTACTAGTAAGGCACTTGTTACTAGAAGCGATGCACTTGTTACTAGTAGCTTCTTGTTACTAGCTTCTTGTTACTACTAGTAAGGCACTTGTTACTAGAAGCGATGCACTTGTTACTAGTAGCTTATTCCCCTCGGTAGGTATCAGTAGCAGATTTGCAGTCCATTGACTAGTTCATTCTTTTGACCCCCACTCAGGAGGCGCAGATTGCTTGTGTGTCGCTATGGACTGCAATTGTCACCACGATCCTTACGGCCACAACCTAAGATTCGCACAGGCAAAAAACTTGGCCAACGTGAAATTTGTGGACGTGTTTTGACCCGAGGTAGCTTTGCTGATTCTAATCATTGTCTCGTTTGTCGGCGTAGCTTCCACGATACAGGCAGGGCGAAGATGTTCGATTTCTACACAAAACATGCAAAGCAGCAGGGCTTGCAAATGTAGTTCGTCAATTTGACAATGTTTTTGATATGTTGCAGCCATTGGAATTTTAGCATGGCATGTGCAAGACTTGCTGGCATGTGGAAGACGGTGCAAGGACTCCCAAAGCTATTACAACTATCGCTGAGACGATCAAGGGATTTCACTCAGAGCTGAAAGAGCAAGCTCTGCAGGCAGAAAGTTCAGCAAAACATTCGCATGAAACGCGTTCAAAAGAAAACATCTAACTGTGCATACTACTAACAACATCCAACCACAATTCTTGTGACACCACACTTCAAAGACCATGTTTTGATTGTTTGTGTTGGGGTTTATCTTCGGCCGCCTCGGCCTTTGTACAGAGAGTGCGACAGAAAGAAGCAGAACCGTTCAGCGGTTTGAAACTACGATGAGAAATTCTGGGCACTGGGCACAAGTTCTCAGCAACGTTCAGCAATGCCTGCGCTGCGAAGCAGTTGGGATTGCCTTCAGTGCTTTTGGTCAGCCTAGCAATGTGTCCCGCTATCAAGCTTGGGAGAGGTTTCCAATTGAGCGAAAAGGTCATGTACATTCTTCAGTTTGTGAGTCATCAGTGCTTGTCAAGACAACCAAAATGAAAAATCAGAGTTGACTGACACTCAGGTATTTTTGACATCTGACGCATGTGGATTGTAGCAGCGAATGGGCAGGCTGTTTCCATTATAGCCTACAAAAGCGCTGGGGACCGGGCGAAGCTCAGGTGCGCGACGCAAGTTCAGCTTCCAGGCTAGTTGTGGCAGGATGTTGGCGGGCAATGCACTGACAGGGCGGCAGAGTGTGGCAGTGACTCCATCAAGTTCCGGACATACACTTATTTGCAGATACTCTGTATATATATAATTAGATACAAGTTGAGAAAAGTGCATTCATTCATGTTTCCAAACAGTCCTCAATTTGGAAGGACATTTGTGAGGTGTTATAAGCTGTGCCTAGGAGTGGAAATTCGTTAAGTAAACTTTTTTGCAAATAGACATGCGAGTCGTACAAACTCGGATCCTATTTACTTCTCATCACATGACACTTTACATCGGTTTCGCATGCCCTTGCTTGACAGGTATCAGTGGGGGTGATGGCATAGCTGCAGGTATGACTCCACCTGCGAAGGCTCCCAATGAGGCTTTAATAGACCTCTCATTCAATAGACCCCTCACAGTGATGGCTTGCTTTGCATGCTGGCAGGTTAGGCCCACTGCACCAGTCGTGGGGGAGGCCGTCACTTGCAGTCCAAAGCTTGTGTTACAGCAACCCTGGACGTTTTTCATTTTGTGAGGCGCCCAGGGTGGAGCACTTGTAAAAGTGAGCGCTCTGGAGAGTGTAAGCGCTCTTGCAAAAGTGCGCATAGCATTGCTTGGACTCACAGATTTGTAAGCTGGGCAAGAGCAGCCTGCTTGCCGGTCCAAAGCATCCGGTCCAAAGCACAAAGACGGCAGTGGACCTTCAAGACTTTCTCAAACTTCCAGATTTGTACGGAAAAGTGATGAAAAGTCGATCGTGATGGCAATGAAGGGGCACTTTTTGCGATCCATGGCATCGCAAAATAGAATTTCTGAGTTGCCTGTTGAGTCATGTTGAGTCAATGTCCAGAATATCTCTGCAAGACCACTGCCTCAGTTTTGTGCATTCTGAACCTGTTTGGAGCAGATTTGGATTGTATGAACAAGGGTTGTGTACGGGGTGTACTACACACGAACTTGGTAGTTTTTGGTGGTATGTGACCTGCTGATTTAGTTGCTGGCGAGGAGGAAAGAGATGAAATGGGAGCATCCGGAAAGTCAAGACAGCAAGTTTCCAGCCAGGGCTTTGGTCAATCCCAACACTGATCGGAGAGACAAGAGCTAAAATCACTAAATTTACACTAAATATCCGTGGAGCCCAATGCGATGCTTTCGACAGTTTGGCGAACTTCGCGGCGCTTCTTCTCTCGCAGCTGGAAGCTTCCAGAGGCTGGAACAATCTTTACCCATCATGGATGAAATTCACCATGTCAACGTGTCAACCACTTTCATCATCTGTTTGTATAGCATTATAACTATCTAATTATATGGCCTGGGTCTGCTAGATCCGAGATTGGCTGTTCCTGTTTTGCTCACGACGTTAGGGCATCCTCTCAAAGTCAAGTCAGTAAGGTACCGCTAAGTGAGACCTTGGAAGATGCTTTGATTCGCCAGCTAGTGCCACGAGAGGTGGGTGTTGGATGGAAAGAGCATTACATATTTTCTGAACCAAAAGCGAGTGCATTTGGATTGTGGATAATCGTGTGGATAATCGTGTGCTTCTCGATGTTTAAGTAAATATGACAGTCCTTGCATTGCAGCCACGTTGCAACGTCGAGATTTCTCTTGTCTGATTGGAAATCTGTCTCTATAGCAATGTGGAGACGGCGCCATGAGATCAAGGCAGAGATGCGGTGTTTTCACAATTGAAGACTCGGCATGACACTGACCTCATTTGAGAGAACAATTTTACATCATAGTTTTGCAAACTCTTTTGTTGGCAAGTGGCAATTGTTTGCATTTTCATACCGCCAGAGATCTCAGTCCCTGCCTCATTTCTTGGACATGTATGCCAAGAGAGCTGGCGGCAGGTCGCAATGGTTTTCGCTATCTCTTGCTCTTCAAGGCCCGCATGCCCAGCGGGGATGTAGTAGCAGACAAATGTTTGCGAGCAAATTACATGCCAATTGGACAGGGTGAAATGCGCACAAAACAGAGAACTAAGTAGGTAAAAACCAAGCGGCTTGAGATTTTCATAATGCATGCTTGCTGCATGATGAAATGAAACATGCCTAAAGAGAGGACTCTGCATGTAGTTAATGCGGTCCGGCAAGACTGATACAGACTGGCCAGGTTATTCTCTGGGACAGCTGGCAACAGACCCCGCCCAACGCATTTTGTTGCCGTGGCCTTGATTTGTGGGCCTTTTTGGGAATCTATATATATAGATTTTTTTATGATTTTTTGGAACTTGAACTTGCACTGCAGCAACAAAGGGCTCGAGTGCCCAAAGCTGGCACCAAAGTAGCTCACCAACTACTGGTACCTCCCAACAAAGCAACTCACACTGAAGCCATAAGTGACTTAGAGGTGTGAGACAGAAACCTTGCCTGGCAATATGGCAACACGCGCCAAAAGACGGCGGCAATACTTGTCCGCTGCACAGGCGGCTTGAGTGTAGCTTGACAAAGATCGAACAAGTTGATTTTTTGTTTGTTTGCCCGGCTTTGGTGAGGGGATCTTGGGAAATGTTTGGAAGGATCTCAAAGCAGCACCTGAAGATGTAGCAGCGGCCATTGCATCCATGCATGCAGAGAGCATGCTAGAGACGCCACAGGACATACATGGCAGCTACTAGCCACCAGCCGACAAGGTGCCAAGAATACCTTAAGAATTGGCAGATATCACATGCATCAGCTTTGTTCTTCAGCTGTCCTTGAGAGATACAGAGCAATCAGAGCAAACCAGAGGAAATGAGGGACATCAATTTGCTTCAGACACCGCCTTTAGAGATATGGATCTTTAGATACTGCATAAACTTGCAGGACTACACCTTTGCTATCAAGACCCTTGGGCGCAAACGGCTTTGCTCGGAACCAAGTCCAAGCAATGATCTGACCAGTCCTTCCTCAATGTAAGTGCAGCAAGTGTTGCTTTTCAGGATGGAGGCTGGAACACTCTTTGCGCGGCCTCTTTCCTTTCTCAGGTCAACAGGCCCTGGCTATCCTGGAGTCGATGATCCAATTTGGCCCTACGCCAAATGTGATCCACTTCAATGCAGCCATTCGAGCCTGTGAACAAAGTGGCTACTGGGAAGGTGTCGATGGTGGAATATGCCGGCACATCATTCTGTTTATATCTGTTTATACACGAGCAATCTCGTCCTGAAGTAAGAATATTGGAAACTATCAATGATCGGACTGGAGGTGCCTTCATGCTATTTCAGAAGATGGCCTTCCTGGGCATACAGCCCGATGTCATTAGCTTCAATGCGGCAATAACTGCCTGCAGCAGGCAATCCCAGTGGCAAGTTGCCTTGGACGCTTGGCTAAGACGTCTGTGGACTCTGATAGGTCTCTAATGGTCTCTAGCTTATTCTGGAGACCTCCCTCGGCCAGGTGTTTTTGAGTTTTTTGCGGATAATATTCCCAGGAGTAGTATAGCTTGCGATCATTTGCGATCACTGTACATTATCTTCATGTTATCCCATTCATCATTGACCAACCCTAATGAACTAACGTATCATTGTGCCATCCGATGGGGCCTTGAACATCCCATGTTCTTACAGTAAAGCCGTTTCATGCAGCCACGGAGGGCTTGAACTTATCGACCAATTGTGGACATGTTCATTTTCATGTTGGCAAATATTGCTTCAGCCAGTGGCTCTTGATTGGCGATTGGCCAACATATTATTACCCAGCAATCTTAGTCAGGGACACCGTTCTTCTGCCACTTTGATTTCGTCCACCTGGTGTTGTGTGATTGTGTTGCACTTCAAGCCTAGTATGTTCTTTCTCTAATCACTTTTTCGTGCATTCGATATGTTTGTCAGTTTGTGGATTCGATCAAGCATCTATTCCGAAACTCCTCATTCTTCTGATGTTATTTTCCGTCACTAGTTGGTATTCTTCCGCAACTGCTCTTCAGAAAGTACTTCGTGATCTTCAGACAGTATTCTTCGGAGACTTCACATTGCATCCAGATTACATGAATGGAACACGCTAGCGTGTGCGTCTGGGTCTGGGGGTTGCAGCGTCTAGTCACCGAAGATCACCATTTAGTCACCGAATATACGAATTACCAAAGACATGTTTCCAAAGAAAACCGTCAGTTACGGAAGATCACCTTGTACTTACCGAATAGAACTTTGACCCTGTGGATTCCTTCTTTTCAGGGGCCTTCTGCAGCTGCATGTCGCAGTGTTGTTTTTTTTTAATTATGTAAGTCAGAGTTGGTTTGGCCAAGTGTCATCAGCCCAGTGCTTCCTGAGGGCTTGCTCCAGCAGATGCGGATGATTTTATTACCAAATGAGATCAGTTGCCCGTCGTCATTGTTTTGTGGCTCACGCATGCATTTGTGGTTTAGCGCTTGACAAAGGCGTCGTGAATATAGTTCGCCGAGGCTATGGTGCCGCCATTGATGCCTGTGCGCGTGCTGGGCGTTGGGAAGAAGCCCGGGGATTGTTGGATGAACCTGTGTTGCATAATGTTGCATACCTCACAACCTGCATGATCGCTCACAGACTCTGTTGCAGACACCATATGATTTCGAATTCTTGGAGGATGCACGAAGCAACTTCTGCAGTCTTTGCAAGCCCCTTACAGCTGAGGACATGGTAGGGAATGGCCAGATGCCAAACCTGGTTTGTTGCAATGCGGCCCTGTGTGCGACCAAAACCGCTGGACGATGGGAAGAAGCGCTGGATCTGTTGGAAAAGTTCCTTGGTGACCTATATCGACTGTCATGTCATGTTGCATAGTGGTGAATGCATCAGGTTGTTCTGGAACAGTCTCTACTTTAAGCACGATGACCCTTGTTCGAGTGAAATGCTGCCAGAGCCAACTTACTTGAGTAGCTTTAGGATGCTTTAGGATGGAGCATGAGTCGCATTACACACATTTTGTGAGCGTTTCAAGTGTGATGCGATCAGTGTCGTCAGTCGTTAGCAGGTGCACCAGTGATGCTTGATTTGCCAATGCACTGTAAATCTTGCTGTCTTTCTGGCTTTGTCCCAACTTTGCAGGATGCAACAATGGAACTTGCAGCCAGATGCACAAAGTTTCACTGCAGCCATATCTACTTGTGGCGCAGCTGGACATTGGGAAGAAGCCTTGAAGCTTCTCGAGAGAGCAGAGAAAGATGCTATTCCGGACTGTACTACCGCGTTTCGTTGGGTTCCTCGCTTCGCCATTGCCACGAACCTTTCTGGGCTTTCCGTTGCCAATGCATTGTTTGGAAGGCCCAGTACATATTGTGTTTGACAGGAGTTCCTTTCATATTATGAAAAATCGCGAGCCACCCTGCAATTAGAGAACAAATGCAGTTCAACCATGCAGATGCAAAGTGACAGAAGTGTTCGTAGAAGTTTTAAAACCGTCAGGTCTCAGCCGACCTGCCCCCCAACAGCCAAGACTAGACCAGCAGCTAGTGACACAAGACAGAAGAAGTGCAACAATCCTTCGGCATCCTTTGGCTATATATTGCATCTATATATATATACACACACTGCAAAGGGTTTGATTGCTAGCTTGCTTGGTTGCCTGCATTATTGCTGGTCTCCGTTTAAGCTGTTGACCCTTTGATTGATTTGCTGAGTAACTGCAAATGACTTGTTTTTTCAGGACAACATTTGCTGGGCAACAGCTTTGGGTGCCTTAGACTCCTGCAAGCAATGGCAGGAGGCACTAAAGCTGCTCCTCCGGACGCTTGCTGTAATCTTTCAGTCGTGTATTATTTGCAGACTTGTTTCTGTCTTTTCAAATTGTTGCCATTGGGTGAGATCCGGAAGCTGCTTCTTTGAAACTGATGTTGTTGAGGATCGAAGCAGATGCAGGCCTGGTGAAGAGCTGGAGCACTTATTCAGAAATAGTGTTTCCCAAGGTTGCAAGCTTTCTGTATTTGCACCAGATTGCAGTTTCTGTAAACATCTACGTGTGCATTTGCTCTTGACCTGGCAGCCCCGGATGTGGTTTGCTTTGCCGCGACCATGAGTGCATGCTCCAGAGAGTCCAGATGGAAGGCTGGAATGCAAGTAAATGTTCCTGTTCGGAGTTCAATCCTCAGCTCATCATTTGCCCTTCAACCCCACTGTTGCTAATCTCGTTATGTTTATTTTTGAACAAATAGAAGCAACACTACAGACTACAGACGGGTTTTGAAAAGAGCTCTTGGTGCAAGGAGGCGTTGGACTTGCTGGACTTAATGCCATTCATGCATCATAGCCCCAATGCATACTGCTACAACACCGCTGCCAGCGCTTGTGCGCGTGCCGGACATTGGGAGCTGCTTGCTGCCATTGGCCACGAGAAGGGACTTTGCTTCCATGAATTCAAAAATAATAGGATACATGCTAGCAAGAACAAACCAACAAGGATGTGTTTTCTTTTGTTCAATTGGGTGACTCTTTAGGGAAGTGAAGAGGATCCACCGAAATTATCGGGAAGACGACTGCAGACACATGTTTTAATTTTGATGTGCAAAAGCAAAGGTGTTGTGACAAACAATGCTTGGAGTAAACTTTGAGATGCATTGAGCTTACATGGTAGTGTCCTATTCTGAGGAAGTCCCTTGAGTTGCTCAGCTCTATGAGGCCACTTGTACAACATCAGAGAGTAGGGAACCGCATTGATGTATCAAAGCTGAGACAAGTGTTGGGTATGGACACCCATGCCAGCGCTATGCTAGTACTTGTATGTTAGTTTGCTAGTTAGATTGCCGTTTCAGGGATGTTCAGGGTCAAAGCCAAAAAAACTTTAAAGATTTGAAGCACCCAAAGTTGACAGGCGACACGGCATCGGTCCAGATGCTGTGGCTTTCAATGCCGCCATGGCTGCTGCTTTGGAGGCAGATCATCCAGACCAAGCCTTGCAACTACTGCGGGGAATGGCACAGAAGCTTGGCAAGGGACAATTCAATTCCATTTGTATCCATTTGTATATCACCTGGTTTTTTGTGTCAGAAATTTTTGAACGGACAGACTGGATTCAGAACAACAACTAACAACCGTGAGCGTTGCAGTTGCATCTCCTCGTTCAGTAGTTGAGACGATCCAGAGGTTTTCAAGTAAAACGATCATTCTTGTTTAGATGGAAGACAACCTTCTTCCACTCAAGATCATCCCAACTGATATGAGCTGGATTGTTTCAACATTCTGAAAGCTTGTTTGGGTGAATTTATATATATAATGCATGCGTTGAGTTGAGTTTGAGACTTTGAGTTCAACCTAAACTCCTAGGTCCTGGGCGTTTGAGTTCAACATATCGGAATTAGATGCATTGTGACAGATCAGTTTCTATAGTATTCTATAGACTACATGAGTGCGATAAGCTCAGGCTGGGAGTGCAGCCCAGTGTGGTGTCCTATGGAACAGCGATGTTAGCGAGCAATCGACTAGGCCACTGGGAGGCTGGTGCTAGGAAATGCTTTTTGGGCGCAAGCACACTCCAAACCAAGCTGATTTTTTGGATAGAGGATGCATTGGCACTCCTTGACGAGTTGCGGAGTCTCTCGGCTAAATCAAGTCAAGGGCAAAATGTTCTTATACATGTTTGCACAGATGTATACAATCTTCAGCATATATCCCAGTGTGTGGTGAGGGCATCAGAAGCAGCAAGGCATGTATAGTTATATATACAGTATACAGTCATACAATTATGTTTTGCTCCAACTTGTGCTATGGCCTATTGATGGATATTGGATATTTATCCACAGGTTCTGGGCAATGCCCCGACAGTGGATGCTTGCACGCTGCGCGCTTTGCAGCTAAGCAGGACACTGTCCAATCAGCCAGCAGATTGATAAATGCAATTGCTTGGGATGAGCGTGGCTGCAAATGGTACTTGCTTGTGGAGTTGCAGTTGTTTTGGAGGCAAACATGCACGAGCTGAGTCGGAGCTTGAGCCTGGAGATTTCAAGTGCTTCCAGGCGAGCTGGACTTTTTGGTTTTCTCCAATCCCCCATCATTTGGAAGCAAATTAAGCAAGTATGCAGCTGCCTCGCTGAACACAAGTGTGTGCATGCGAAGGCCTATTCGAGATCCTCAGCCGCAGGAGCGCAGCGCTCCCAAAGAGCCCA
>CAXIVM010000008.1:0-15267 GCA_964035705.1 Porites rus
TGGAGTGACGAGGGGTCCACCATTAATTAGGTATTATCGCAATGAAGTATATACACTAAGCGTCACAAAGCCAAAGGGATATTTGACACACCTTGGTGTGATGCTTCTCTTGTGCTGTCAACTGTTGTTTCAGCCCGTAACGATGTTGGCAGAACTGCAGTGCCAGCATCATTATGGAATTCTATGGAACTGTTTTCCTCTACAACCAGCTAGGTCTTCCACTTCCTTGTTGCTTGGATGGGGTCATGCCCCCCTGAGTTCCTTCGCCCCGGTCGGCTCAAAGGGTCTCAGGATCGATTTCGCTTGGGGTTCGGTACGACGACCCCTCCTGGCGCCTGAGTTGTTCAAGATGTGAAAGAACATATATCAATATCACCCTGAAAAGAAAGAGGGTGGATCCGTGGAATGCCCACCGTAGCGCATGTCTTCGCAAGTCGCATGTCATCGCCCTTCTCCGACCTCACGTAGCGACGTAGCGTGACCATGACCACATCGGCTCATATCGGCTCCAGCTGGATCACGGTTTCACTTCTTCGATCCCGATTCCATGCCCGGAATGGGTGACTTGATGGCGTTCATCACGGCGCTGAGCGGTGACCAGTGGGACTGGTGGCGACATGTGGAGAGATCCCATATCGGAATCTATATAGGATAAGACCCATGGAGGGTATCCTCTATGAGGGGGTTCGTTGCTCCTTCCCCCCCCACCTAAAGCTGCATAGGGATATATTACATCTAATGATATCTATATACAAACATCTATACCTTCTGAGACAGAAGGTACGGCTGGACCCTCCAAGCCTACATAAGAGCGTCTCTAATCATCCTCTCAGAGGGTATGTTGATGTATGTTGATCCACAGGGAATATACATTCCATTGAATTCCATTGACCCCCTTTAAAGATACAAGGAGTGTTTGGGGAGAAGATGCGTGCAATGTTCTGCTGGTTCTTGACTTGAGACGAAGAGTCGAAGGTTGTGCGAAGGCTTGGTGCAAGTATGATCCAATGCGGCGAAAAGCACCTCGATCCCAACATGGAAAAACAATAGTAAGCACGACTTGATCTTGAATCTTGAGGCGTGAGAAGAATTCCGCCCTCGACTGAGCAAGGTGCAATTGCCCTAACCTTCAAGAGAATAAACAACATGGTCAGCCTGGTTTTGTAGTCCAAGTCCCTAGTAAAAACATTGCTGCTTGGCAAAGACCAAATCAATGGCCGTCGGAATTTGATGGATTGTGTATAAATATGCACTTTTACTTCACTTGAGTTGGCAGGAGAAGGCCGTTAAGTTATGTTGAACTTGTGACACCCAAATGGGCTGATCCGTGACATTACTATAGGGATCCACATATCTTCTCAGGTTCGGTATGACTGGACCCTGGCGCCTTGATGTTCAAGTGTCGAACACATCACCCCGAAAAAAGGCGTGGATCCCTGGATCCATATGGATTGAACCAGAAAATCGGGTCATGGCTAGTCAGAAGTTGTTCGAAGGCGGGCCAATCATGCCAATGTTTGCATTGGCACTTCTTGGGTGCCTGGGCATTTCTTTGGGCTCGACGTGCCTTCCGGATGCCATACCGGAAGATCAAAGACAGAGACTGGGGCAGAACTGATGAGGGAGGGGTTATTTTTATGGGCGCCGTGTTTGAATCACATGTCGGAACTATTTTCATTCAGTTTGGGTTGAGCCACACGCGTTGGAGGAGTGCAATGCATACAGGGGGTAGTTTATGCTGTGCCCTCCAAACCTGCTGTTTGCGATAGTTTCAACTCAATAGAAGGCTTGGACTTTTGTGATTACTTTGGGTATCACTACCTTCACATTCAGACATCTTCCACGAAGAACAACTTTACGATTCAGACTAAGTGTTGCCCAAAACAAATAGATTACTGTAACAAATAAGCCTATGTTTGGCTGGGTTGGCCTACATAATCCTACTTACAACTTTTGGGGGTTGGCTGGACAGGCTGCACACAAAATGGAAGTGTTTGTTTTGGTAGTGTGCTGATCATAATTAGCAATTACTTTGATAGACAACTGCTATTGATAGGAAACTGCTTAGACTTAGTCTATTTTGTGTCGGTTCGAGGCCATCGCTAGTAGGTTGGAGGCCATCGCTAGTAGGTCTATGATATTGATTGTGTAAGAAGAGAGTTTTTATAGAAACGCAGTTCTCGAGGCTTGGCCACTGTCAGCGAGTGGTGTGTGTGTGTGTGTTTGCTATGCACTCCTTTTTCAATGTGTCCTGTGAACATATTGACACGGCAAAATGTCCGTGTGGCACATGTGACCCACCTATGCGCGAGCATCACAACAACACCGCAAGCAAGAACCAAACACGACCTCTTTGCGGAACCAGCTTTGGAGCCTGCCAGCAAGTTAGCACGACAGCATCATGACATAACGGCATCCCATCATATTTGAAAAGCCCTTTGGAGCTTGAAATGGTGGGAAGCTCCTCCCAAACTCCGGAGCCTTCTCCGAAACCTGTTCTGCCTGAAATCGCGACCTCTTGGAACTTGCTCCCGAATTTGCTCCGGAACCTGCTCCGGAACCTTTCCGATCTGCTCAGATCCAAAGCTTTGCAGTTGGGAAATGTTAATTTGACGCTCAACGCTGACAACTCAATAGAATTCTTCTATAGGGGACCAAACTTGGCTTCCTGAAGCAGGTGGTGAGTTTGGGCCTTGTGGTATGGGTTTTCGTGGTAGCAGCGGTGTGGGTTTTCGTGGCAGCAGCTGTGGCTGAAAAGACGTAGCTGATATTGACATGCGGCATACGTATTTTACGTTCAGCTTTGACCTTGGACTGGAAGTTGAGAGGGCTGCAGGAGGAGAGGGCGAGAGGCAGAGCGATCCTTTTCGGACGGTCATTGATGTATTTTTATGTATGTTTATTCTTGCACTGTTTTCTTGTTCTTTGGTCAAGGAATATCTCGATGAACGGCATTTCCATGCCACTTGGGTTGACCGTCGGAGCCTCTTCGGCAGCGCAAGAGTTGCTTGTTTCCTGTGACCGAGCGAAGCACAACGGCAGGAAGAACCCAAGGAACCTGAAATAGGGGAACGGCTCCCTGCGATTTTTTGCTAAAGAGGCAACCAACAAAGTGTTGGCGGATGTGTTGAAAGAAAAGCAGATTCGTCGCGTAGTGATAGATGGATTGCGTGGAATTGAAACTGAGAACAAATGCATTTGATTTGTTTGGGGTAACGTAGATGATTTATATAAAATGATTAAAAGGTTGTTGCAATCCATGTTGGAACGTTTTGTTAAAGACATGAATTTGGTTTATTCGTTTTGGGGTTGGTCAAATTCCACAACCCAGGGCAGCCGTTGTCGTTACATCGAAAGGATTGAAATCGGGGGCAGGCTTCTGTCAGCTGCTTCCAAGGCGTCATCCTTTCACAACCCCACACCACTTACAATGCTTATGTTCATTGGCCCCTTGAAAGCGTTAGGTATGGAATACTATCTTCCCGCATTAGCCCTTGAAACCAATGTAGGTACATATGCCACGTCGCCATGATTGCCATACATTGAGTATTTGGATGCTTAGGATGCCACCACAAGTGCTGTGTTGTAATTTTGGATTCGCGGCTCATTCACTAAAGGTTAAAGGCTTTTGGTGTGTATTTGAAGGCATTCGGCACAGCGCCAGATGCACCAGACTGCAGTCTGGTTCTGTACAGATTCGCAGCTCAGGAAATTGGGCCTCTGCTGAGGTGCCGGAGTGGAAGGGAAAAACCACCTGCGTGATAGAAGTTGTTGTTCGTTTTGATGGCAGCCCTATGTACCATGCCAATTCTTGCTAGGGCATTGCCACATTGGCCACATGGAGAATCAAGGTTCCGACACTTTGAGGACCCGAACTGTTCGTTCTTCGCTCCGTCCGGCGAAGCGCCAAACGGTGCGGCTTATGGGTGTGGCCAGGTGGAAGAGGTGGTGACATCTCTATTTAAAAATGCAAGTGGAACGCATACTGTATCATACATATTTATAGATGAATTATGTTTTTGTTGGGTGCCACTGTTCGAGGGACGTGAAGTTAAGACTTTGGACTCCCAGGGTGCTCATTCCACTGAGTGGTGCCGAAGTGGATCAATGTGCAGGGGCTTTTCACTTGCACGTTCAGCGCCTCATTTTGGAGTGGAAGGTTGCCTCAAAATCACATACACCAATAAAACAAAGAATTAACAGCTACCCCACATGTGTACAACCAGCCCCCTCAAAGTTACATGACAACCATCCTCCAAACCCACTCTCCAGCACAGACAGCAGACAGTTACACATTTCTCAGTTGGTTTAGAACCTTCGCTGGGACGAAGGCTTCTGTGCCAAGAATCAAAGTCTGACTCCACTGTCCTCGCTGTCCCTCCTACTAATTAGGAAAGGAGGCAATGCAGTAACTAGCCCCATAAGAAAAGCTGTAAGAAAATGGGTTCTCTTGTGGACCCCAATTCTCCCGCTTGCAGCTCGACTGAACTCCATATTTTTTGAGCATGTTGAGCACCTGCTCCTGGCTTGGGGGTGGATCAGAGTTGTGTGTTGAGCACGTCATTCAAAGTGTCAGTGATTGTTCTCCTTTTCCTCCCCAGGCCATCTCTGAGATGTATGCCATTTTGGCCTCGGAGATTCTGGGCTACAACGTGGTGCAGTACCCCTCTCCTAGCACAATGGCCAATCTTCACTATTTGTCTGGCTGCGATGGTGTTTCTCGGTGAGCAAAACCGAAACAGGGCTGAGGGCAAACGGCTGGGAAAAGGAGTTCTCGGGGATGTTAAACCTAATCTTGGACATGTTCACCCAGATGTTTGCTAAAAGTTTTGTTGTTCAAAGTAGCATTTGGTTTCTTCAGCCCGGATTGGGAGCCTTGGTGGAGCACCATTGGTCGCTTTGGAGGAACCTTCATCTCATGAAATTCGCTCAGAGAATGGGAGGGATTGACGTGCGTGCAAAATCGTCGAAAGAGCTCCAATCATCACTTCCGTGGGATTCTCTAAATCATCGGGACAGCTCTCCCCTCCATCGGAATATCATGGGGGATGAACCTTCCAAGCGCTTGACGGTTCACCACGTCTTCATCTCGAGTCCTCCGCCCGATGCGCCGTTGTTTGCTGCGTTTCTGGGCCTGCTTGCCCCATCTCAATTCCTCGTTGAGCCGCTTCTGACCCCATCGGCCTTGGTCGGAGGTGGTGCCCGTGGAGGAGTGCACCTGGCCAGCGTTGCGCCACGTGGGCTTCGAACTGTGGGAATCCAGCTGCTCAGGCAATAACAATGCTCCAGTCGGATCCGTTTGGGTTAAGGGAATCGGGATTTACTGTGATTCACTGCTGCATAAGGGAGCAGCCAGATTCAATCGCAAAACCGCAGGCTAAGGACAGGCAAGTAAGGTTGAGATGTTGAGTCTTGAGTCGTTGATGCATCGTGATGCCGCGCATGATGCCTACATCTCTTTGTGGGGGAAAAGGTTCATCAACAGGCAAGACTCTCCTTCCCCAGCAGGCATGGAAGTAGTGGAAGCGCCGCATGGAAGTGGTGGAAGAACCGAGCTTCTATCAATTCTGTCCACTTCCGATTGTTGCATAAGAAGTCATGCACAGCTTTGCTGCCAATCTTGCAGCAGTTAGAACATGGAGGTTTGAATCGGTTTGAACAAGTTGCTGTAGACTACTTTACACTTTGGCATTCCAATGTGTTGCCAACTTTCCACAGGTTTACGGACTGTTTGACAGCCATCAATCCTTTTTGTATTATAGTATAGACTCCTGGACTCCAGGATAAGGACAAGACTTGACAAAGTTTCACCTAAAGCCTTTGCTCGTCAATTGATCGTCCAATATTCCTCAATGATACCTCATGTATTCCATCTACTGTCTACACACTTCATTCCATATCCTTTTTTCTTGGGTGGGGAAAAGGCTTTTGGTGCAGATTTCGCGGGAGAACATCGCGGAACATCAGCTTGAAACATGCTGTTACTTAGGCTGGGCAGATCCTGATTGGCTGGCAAAAAAGGAGCAATTGGGCCAGCGTAGCATGCAGATGGAAGGATCCTTTGATGAAATTCATCCTGGGCACTGGGCAGATGTGGTAAATGGGTAACTGTACAATTATACAGTTATACACAATTTCTACTTTAGTTCTTAGTTGGTTCTTGGTAGGCAATGCATATGAGGCCATTTCTTCGTGATTATCCAATCGTCCACCATCCAAGATCCGGCGTGTCTACTATGTTTACTGTACATCTCCATTTCGGTGGCTGAGCATACTCCCTAGGAACGGGCATACTAAATACCAATAGCAGTGCAACGAGAGCAGAGAACAGCATAGAGCATGGCATGTATAGGAAGAGCAGCTGTACATAGCCATTGACATTTTGGCTCAAGCGCTCACAAGCAGAACAGATTGTGTGTAGATCTAGTATGTGGCCGCTGCGGTGATCGATCGTTATTTTCCCGATAATGATTAACACCCACACGCAGGTTGTCAGCCGTACCTGCTCTTGGGTACGAGCTACTACTGAGAGACCATTGAACCATCGTGACCAACAATGTCCATGTCCGGTGGAAATGGAAGTGAACCCTATTGCTTCGCCGCTCCTGGAGGAAACATGTCACAGTCATCTCCAGATTCTCGAATGACGGGTGCATGTTCAGCAGATGCCACCATTATGAGGATGCCAACAGGTTCCATAGTATCTAGAGAAGGCAGTGCCGTTCCCCCGGAGAGATATGAGGAAAACTCTCAGGTCTACGTCACCAAGGTTGACCCAGAAGACAAGCGTCACTAGTGGCAGCCACAGAGAGGTGCAATTACGGGAAGAGTTGCGGTCATCGAACATGGCCTATCAGGTCTTGCATGAAGAATGTTCACATGTACAGTCTGGGTATACTGATCTTCATCAGGGATCTGAGAATCAGAGAAGAGTTCACAAATGTGTCCAATTATGGACGAACCATGGAGACAAGACTGCAAGAGATTATGCAAGAAGACGAAGGTGCTACTATCAGGATTGGAAAACTAGAGCACAAACTTCGACTTGTTGAACAAATGGCAGATCACATCTGTGGGAGATACAAAGAACCAGCTAAAGAAAGCAATCAAGAACAATCAGAATTCCACGCTATGAACCATATAATGGAAAATGTACCGAGTGAACTGCAAGAGGCGATAGGACAAATCCACAAGCAGACGCAGAGGGTTACAACGGTGAACATGCATGCGCAAATTGAACGTTGAACACTGAGAACATGACCATGCGACAGATTCCCAGTCAACTGCAAACACGGATGCTTGCTCGTCAAGAAGCGAACATGAACATGTAGGAAGTCATTGGGCTTGGGAAGGAGAAGCAGATGCGGAACGAACATCATCAACTTCATTTCATGGACGAAATGTCACACGCTAATGCGGGTCATAATCATGAGCAACTGGTCATCGACCATCTCAGAGCACAGGTGGCCTCACTGAAAGGGGTTGAGCACAACGTGTACGCTGAGATTAGCTATCGTGATTCAGAAATCCGTGCAGAGTCACAAGGCTACCAATTGGGAGTTGTCGGCCGAAAAGACAAAGAAATCACACCTCCATATTATGAAGCCAAGATACTAAGAGAGGCTATGGATCAGCTTGAAACCGGCGTCAAAGAAAATGCCAGAACAACCGAACGGGAAAAGAAGCAAATTAAGAAGGCCAATACTGCCCTTATCGAAGCAAACTCCCAACTAAAACGGAGAGGAAAACCTGGCTTTGGTGATCAAGATGAATCAGAACTCATTGAGAAGGTTCAGAACTTAGAGAGAATCGTCGTTGACAATGAGATGGTGCTCAAAGAACTACGGGAAGAGAACACAAGCTTGAAGGTAGAAATGGCAGAAATGCAATCCTCATCCTTGCACTGGTTCGTGAGGCGTTGACCATGCCCCCGGCTGGGGTCCGTCACTCAGCGAGTACAAGGATGAAGGAGATGGAGGAAGACCTTCAAAACCTACAGGAACAGATTGAAAGATACGAGAGCGAGCGACATGAGGTTTATGAATGGTACTCAGATGCTCATGAACAGTATTATAAGTGGAAGAGGTCAGAGATCAAGAAGTGAGGACCGACAAGCTGAAGAATGAGCTTTCTGGGGCCACTGCAGCATCTTCATGATTGTCATCATGAACAAGGGCATTGAGAAGGGAAAAATCGAAAGTAGTGGTACCTCCGTGGCCGAGAGTAAATGATATTTGGCCTATGATTATGGAAAGCAAGTTTGATTCAGGCAATCATCGTTGCTGCCAATGACGCTGATCAGCAACCTTGGACCTTGGATTAACTGGATCAAGGAGGCGATTGACGATCCCGATCCAGGCAAGCTGGAAGATGAGCAGTTGCGAGATTTCACACTATCGATGCAAAGCTTGGAATGGCCTTGCAAAAGGTAGTGACAGACGCCAAGGAGGATGGGGTTCATGTTTCTATGAAACTCCGGACAAGACCCAATGCAAAGGGGTGACTTAGTGTGCTTATGTTGCTCGTGGCCAAAGTTTTGTTGGGTATGGTTCAATCCTTGCCAATGAGAATCTTAAACCATATCGACTGCACCGATGTTAAGTCATCGATGTAGCTTCAGTTTGATCTGAGCTGGTCCGAATATTTCACGGAAGGATACCACAGAATGATTCCCTTTCTGGAGGCAGTTCATGATGCCCAGCGGTTGCTGGGAAACCTCTCTGGCAGAACAGCGCGGGAAACTTCCGGGTTGAGAACAAAACAAAATGCACGTGGCACAGTCTAGAATAAAGACAAACGTCATGTGTGTTATGTCAATGCGCCAGGAATTTCTGATTGTTTAGCTCTTGTCTAGCGATGCGGTGATATCAAACGCATGGTTCTCGCGCTTCTTGAAAGCGATGGCGCCTGTTTGGAGCTTGCTGTTGAGGTCCGGGAATATCCGGGAATGCCCACTGCGATCCGGAGCTTGCCGTTGATGTCCGGGAGTGCCCACTGCGATCTGCTTTCTGTTGAGTTTCGGAAGTGTCCACTGCGATTAAAGCTTGCTGTTGAGGTCCGGAGCGTTAGCGCTGGGGGTGCCCACTGCGATCTGGAGCAGCTTGCTGTTGAGGTCCGGGAGTGTCCACTGCGGTCTGGCGCTTGCTGTTGAGGGCCGGTAGTCCCGGTAGTGCCCACTGTGATTTGGCGCTTGCTGTTGGTCTGGTGTATCATTGCAATGTGGCGCCTGCTGTGGAGGTCTTGCTTTTGAGGCCCGGTAGTGCCCACGGCGATCTGGTGGGAGGAGAAAAAGAAGGAGGACCTGACAGGTCAGGTGGTGAAAATTGTCAAATGACAAAAGGTCTCAAGAAAAAAACGGAACACAGCTCTCCATCTCCATGTGTATTTTGCGGCCAAAGGGCGCGGAAACGCCCAGCATATAGTCTGCATTGTTGCTCGCAGATGAGGAAGTATTGGCTTCTCTGGAAAAGAGGGCCTGTACGTCATGGGCCCTGCCCGCCAGAAGAGCCGTGAACACTCAGGGCTGCACTTGGCCTATTATGGTCACCTGGTCCGAAGGGGCGGTGATTCATGGATAAGTAAAATTTCTCAAAAAATGTTTACTTCAATCAAGCATTCATCGCTAGCTAATCAATGATGCCAATTATTGTGGCATAGTTTGTCAGTTCGATGGTTTGGTTTGTCATTGTTTTCACCCTATTGGGAAATAAAACTAAAGCACCGTGCCGTGCCCTTTTATCGGTGTGTTTTCGATATGGAGGACCCTTGAAAACCATCGTCCAAACGATCAAACCATTGGTCGCAGGCAGTCGCAGGGCTCGAAAGATATACTGCCTTTACACATGAGATCACCAGATTGGTGTAGATCTACTGCAGAAAAACATTCATCCCCAGCAACCCCCACCACCACCATACCCCATATTGGGACCCCATGTTTTGTGCCTGTCGTTTGGGTTCTCATCCATGGCAGTCAATGGAATACATTGCAGATCCTGCAGGGACGGAAGTGGATTCTGCATGGTTCCAAGTTCAGGGGGAAACGGGACCGTGCCATGTTCATCGGAAGTTCTTCCTCTCAATCACAAGTCGGCCGAGGCAATCTCAACGCTTCTTGGTTCCACCCAGAGAACTACGCGGCCAATGTTTCACAGGTGGACATCAACAAACTTTCGACCTGCAAAGTTCCTGGGCTGTGAAACTGAAGTCCTTTGCACGTGGGTTTTCCACGAAACGGAACCTTCGAAAAACAAGAAGTGCGCAAGCTCTCAGCAACCCATTTTGGGGGAGATGCGTGTTTAAAAATGTATATATATATATATATATGTGCGTGTGTGTCCACGGTACACAAAAAACACACATATATAGCTGGTACATATGCGTGTATTTCTTGACCCCATGTTTGGGATACTGTACCACTCGGGCCGGGTTTTCACGGCGGGCCCCAGAAATGATTCACGGTACGAGGGCACGCCTTTTGAGACTGGCAACAGCTCACCCTCTCTTCGACGGCCCGCCCGACTTTAGACACATGAAATTAAGACTTTAGGGCTCAAACCATATCCTCAGAAGATGGTTAGACCCACCCCACCCCACCCACCTTCAAGGGATGTGGTTGGAGCCCTGTGGAGTATGAAATGATGTATAGACTCTTGATTAACAACCCCCGGATCATATGTTGTTGTTTTTCTCGGAGGTTGTCCAATCCAAACGTGCAGGTTGTGATATTTAAGCGTAGTACGTACATGACGAAGACCCAAATCAACCGATTGATTTTGTCCGTTTTTGTTTGTCCCAGAGGTCGTTTTTGTGGTTTCCGCCCTTTCGACCCCCAAAATCGCATGCCCGGAACAATTAGGGGCAACTTAGAGTAGAGCAGATCACCTGTATACTGTGCACATACACCGGTAGATGATGATTCCAGTTTGCCAGAATCATCTGGAATGTCTGCCGCATGTGTTCTTCGCCGCTCAAAAGCCGATCAGGAACACAGTCTAGCCGGCGCGCAGCTCTATGGCCAAGTGACCGGTGATGCCGATGGTTTGGAGACCGTGGATGGTGTGTGACTTGGAGACCATCGACGGTGTGGGCGCTCGGAGTTTTCTCTGTGGGTTCAGCTAAAGGTGCTAAAGCAGTGTAATTAGACTCAAAAAAGGCGTCGGAACCAGGCAAGTTCCACTTCCATAGTTAGTTGGATAAATGTATCATGTTGATTATATATCATGTACTATATATGCATGTTACATGTTACAACTGATCATATTACATAATATGCCATCTATCCACACCTCCGCACTCCAAGATGAAGCAGGAAGTAAAACAGAGAAGCGATCGCCAACCTTGTGAAGGAGGGGTGAGAATTTCATAGAATTTCACTACCATGCACGTGGGACTATGTTGGCCTGGTCTGAAGGGCCAGGGGCATGCAGGTCATGGCACGCCAGTCAATCCAGTCATTCAACAGGAAAGGACTCATCAGCTTCATGGATGTTCAATGAGGTTCGTTCCTTGTTGAGCCACAAAATCCACAACACCTTGCCTAAGACCCACCACCGTGACCTTGGATTGCTTGCCGTGCTTCGCTAGGAACCAATCGGGGCAGGGAAAGACAATGGTCCTACCAGGTCGAGAATTTCTCTCGTCCGATTCACTCAGATTCGATCGTTTGGCTTCCCCAATGTTGCTGGCGGCTTTCCCCCAGGTTGCAGCTCGTGTTGACTCAAAAAGGGAGCCCCAACGTCGAAAGCCCAATGACCCTGGATTTCCACTCAGCAGTTGTCACGATTTGGCTGTTTCTCGAACACGATCCAAATCATTCAGGCTCAGGCTTTAAGGAAGCTCCAGAACCCTCAGGCCCCAAAAAATGTCTCCTTGAGGCTTGAGTGCTTTTTGGCCTCCCAGCCTAGTAACTTCCTGGCTTCGTAGCTACCCCTGACTTGTTAGCGGCCTACCCTCCCGTTCGGAATAATAAAGAAAAGGAACAACTCGAGCAACTGAGGATAAGTTACAAATGCTGGCAAGACAAGTGGTGGTTAGCTCCCGCTTGTCGAAGTAACCCGGGCAGCTGCATGGCCGTGGTGACTGCGCAGGGATGGGCATTTCGAGAATTGACTCAGCAGGCATTCTTCCACAACATACCTATGGCTATTGCTAATGGTCTGGATTTTGCCACCTACGTGGAGCTCAATGCGGCTTCGAGAAACCCGTCGACGCGGTTTTTTCCGCTTCATCTTGAGGGATCTCCAAGTCGGAATGGACTGTAACCCTAGGCCCTTGAACCCTTTTGTTGGTTCTTGATGGATGCTGATGTTGCCTAAAAGAACCCACAGAGGCCACGACCAAGTTGCTTTTGCAGAGTTCGTGGAGTCCTGAAAGTATATAGTTGAAGATCACGCAACTTGCACGTCCGTCCGTCCATCCATCCCTCCACACCCCGGAAGATCACCCAGATTTTGCTGCTTTTGAAGTGGAACTATAATTAACATTAACTAACAATTAGGGCGGGCGTTGCGGCGTTGCCTTTTTTTGTAATTTTGTTGTCCACATGGAATGGCTAACATGTTGAGGCGCAACTACAGTCATTTCTTTTTTGGTGGAATCCGGACACGGCCTTTGTGCTCTACGATACGACACTGGTGGAAATGCCACCATGGAATCCCTCAGAGCAAAAGCAGGGAATCCTCAGATCCGCCACGGACGCTCGGGCAGTCAAAGCTGCGCAGTAAGTGCTATTTGAGTGGGTTCTGGAAAGGATGATGAGTCTACTGTATTTGAGAGTCGGAGGGTGATTTTTCTGGACAGGGTAGAGAGCAGAAAGAGAAAAGCATCCCAACCCATGCAAAATAGCTTTTGCCTGATCAAAATAACAGCGCTTGCGAGCCAAGAGTTCAAAACAGTTCTGGTGCTAGGAGGTAGATGCTGGACAAGGTGAAGGCAGAAGTGTTCAAAAAGACTTTGGCCATGCTTACCCGATATTAAAAAACTGCATATATCATATATGTGAAGAACTTAGATCATAAGTAGCATTGTACAGTATAGCATGTACATTTTTTGACCTGCCGGGCAGCCCTTGCGAGTGTCAAGAAAAGTTCGCATGGCAGCACAGCAAGGATAAGGGCAGCCTCCTTTGAGCTCCAGAGAAAAGCCCCTATAGGTCACTGGGATCCCGGGAGCGTGTTCGAGCCATAGATTTGGGGCTTTTGGAACACAAATAGCTGAACTGGTGATAAACTGTTGTGAACGGCAGATAAACTGTTGTGAGCGGCACGTTGTAACCCCGTACACAGTGTCAGAAGGACAAAATAGTGCGACAACGATGGAGGAGATCAGAGAAATCCTTCAAGTTATAACAGGGAGCACGCAAGCAACAACATCAGCAGCTGAGGCAGTGAAGAAAGCAGTTGAAGACAAGAAGTCATCAACTGGTTGGTCAAAACTCATCGCGAAGCCCAACATACTTGGATACAAGTCACAAGAAGAAGAGATCAAAGCATTCAGAGAGCGGTCATGGGTATTCGAGAAGTTGATGAGTTCAGTTGATGAGGTTTACATGAAGGACATGACTACAGAGGAATGGATTGCTAGCTTCATTGATGAGGGGAAGAGCGCTGCAATCGGTGAAAGCTGCAGGGGACTCCAATGGATTTGCTGCAGGGGACTCCAATGGATTTGATGCCTGGAGGAGTTTGAACAATTGAAACCTATACTTCAAGGGCTAGAGGACTAGCACTTTCGGGAGAAGCCACTACATGGCCAGCATTTTCAAAGAACAGTGCCCCACAACCTGGAAGAAGGATTTGATGAGATGGTCAAGGCAGGAACGACAAGTCAAGAAGAGTTGAAATCTGCTATTCTTTTCAGATGTGTAGGTGGACAGCTCAAATTCTACTTGAAGTTGACAATTGGCGACAATGTTCAATACTCAACTTTGAGGGAACAAGTGTTGCAATGGGATCGTTCTCAGCAGAAGTGGGCTACTTCAATGGTGGCAAGTAGCTGTACAGACTATCAAGGACCCATGCCTATGAACATGGATCGAGTTCAAGATGCTACAGGGAAGTGCCAAAGTGGAAAGAATGACCATCAGAAGGGCAAAGGTAAGGATGCCAAAGGCAATGAAGGAAAAGGAGAACAGAAAGGAATAGACGGTGATCAGAAGGGCAAAGGTAAACGAAAGGACCAGAAAGGAAAAGGTGTGGCAATTTGTTGCACTTGTGGAGAGCCAGGACATCTTGCTCGAGACTGTTGGAGAAACAATATTCGACAGGTTGCAAGTGATCCAGCCCATTCATCTTCAGGAGGAGCATCAGTGACTACTCATACAGTTGGTCAACAACAAGCCAATTTTAGCCAACAGAGTAGCTCAGCAGAGGCCAAACCAGTGGTCAGGAGAATTGAGAACAGTGAGCCAATCATCTTTGACTTGCTAGAAAGGGATGATGAAGTAGAAAAATCATTGGTATCGAGTGATTCACTTCCACATTGGAGATGATGATGATGATGTTGATGAGCCAGAGAAAGAATTGTGAGGAGATTGAGGCCTCAGATGAGGAGCCCAAGGTCCAAAGTGAGGAGCCTTGGGGAAGAGAGACAGGATGTGGCCATCATTATTGACAGTGGAGCTGATGTAGCATTATTCCGTTTGAGTATGGCAGATCATGGGAAAGGAGAATGAGAGTATAGCACAAAGACCAGGCTACAAGATGCGCAGGGGAATCGTATCCCCACCGAAGTTGCGAAAAGTGTTGAAATCTTCTTGCGTGACATTGTTGGACGAGAAACACTTCTCAAAGATAATATGATCTTCAGTTCAGAAGTAAATCAGCCCATACTTTGCTATGGAAGACTGATGGGTTGGTCTGTGTGATTGTGATTGTGGTTGTGTGTTTGTGGTTTGCGCGTTCTGGCGCTTGCTGTTGAGGTAAGGAGAAAGGAAGGAAGGAGGGAAGGAAAAAACAGTCTTTAAACGTCGAAGAATCTAACACCCCGCACCTGGTAGGTGTGAAAATATTGAAAAACAGAAAGGAGCGCTCTCAGTGGCGCGTTTTTGAATATAGTTCAACCAACAACTTTTGCCAGTGTCCCCTCACAACTTGTGTGAGGTGTGTACCCTAATCTTTGTCAGCAACTTTGTTTTCCAGAGAAACCATGAAAAACCAACAAAACTAGAACATTGAAATTTCCAAGGAACTCAGGAAATCCCAAAGACACTTTAAACACAATATCAATCAAAAAACATCAACCCAATCTTTATCCGCAACTTTGCTTTCC
>CAXIVM010000009.1:2500-5000 GCA_964035705.1 Porites rus
ACCCTAACCCTAACCCTAACCCTAACCCTAACCCTAACCCTAACCCTAACCCTAACCCTAACCCTAACCCTAACCCTAACCCTAACCCTAACCCTAACCCTAACCCTAACCCTAACCCTAACCCTAACCCTAACCCTAACCCTAACCCTAACCCTAACCCTAACCCTAACCCTAACCCTAACCCTAACCCTAACCCTAACCCTAACCCTAACCCTAACCCTAACCCTAACCCTAACCCTAACCCTAACCCTAACCCTAACCCTAACCCTAACCCTAACCCTAACCCTAACCCTAACCCTAACCCTAACCCTAACCCTAACCCTAACCCTAACCCTAACCCTAACCCTAACCCTAACCCTAACCCTAACCCTAACCCTAACCCTAACCCTAACCCTAACCCTAACCCTAACCCTAACCCTAACCCTAACCCTAACCCTAACCCTAACCCTAACCCTAACCCTAACCCTAACCCTAACCCTAACCCTAACCCTAACCCTAACCCTAACCCTAACCCTAACCCTAACCCTAACCCTAACCCTAACCCTAACCCTAACCCTAACCCTAACCCTAACCCTAACCCTAACCCTAACCCTAACCCTAACCCTAACCCTAACCCTAACCCTAACCCTAACCCTAACCCTAACCCTAACCCTAACCCTAACCCTAACCCTAACCCTAACCCTAACCCTAACCCTAACCCTAACCCTAACCCTAACCCTAACCCTAACCCTAACCCTAACCCTAACCCTAACCCTAACCCTAACCCTAACCCTAACCCTAACCCTAACCCTAACCCTAACCCTAACCCTAACCCTAACCCTAACCCTAACCCTAACCCTAACCCTAACCCTAACCCTAACCCTAACCCTAACCCTAACCCTAACCCTAACCCTAACCCTAACCCTAACCCTAACCCTAACCCTAACCCTAACCCTAACCCTAACCCTAACCCTAACCCTAACCCTAACCCTAACCCTAACCCTAACCCTAACCCTAACCCTAACCCTAACCCTAACCCTAACCCTAACCCTAACCCTAACCCTAACCCTAACCCTAACCCTAACCCTAACCCTAACCCTAACCCTAACCCTAACCCTAACCCTAACCCTAACCCTAACCCTAACCCTAACCCTAACCCTAACCCTAACCCTAACCCTAACCCTAACCCTAACCCTAACCCTAACCCTAACCCTAACCCTAACCCTAACCCTAACCCTAACCCTAACCCTAACCCTAACCCTAACCCTAACCCTAACCCTAACCCTAACCCTAACCCTAACCCTAACCCTAACCCTAACCCTAACCCTAACCCTAACCCTAACCCTAACCCTAACCCTAACCCTAACCCTAACCCTAACCCTAACCCTAACCCTAACCCTAACCCTAACCCTAACCCTAACCCTAACCCTAACCCTAACCCTAACCCTAACCCTAACCCTAACCCTAACCCTAACCCTAACCCTAACCCTAACCCTAACCCTAACCCTAACCCTAACCCTAACCCTAACCCTAACCCTAACCCTAACCCTAACCCTAACCCTAACCCTAACCCTAACCCTAACCCTAACCCTAACCCTAACCCTAACCCTAACCCTAACCCTAACCCTAACCCTAACCCTAACCCTAACCCTAACCCTAACCCTAACCCTAACCCTAACCCTAACCCTAACCCTAACCCTAACCCTAACCCTAACCCTAACCCTAACCCTAACCCTAACCCTAACCCTAACCCTAACCCTAACCCTAACCCTAACCCTAACCCTAACCCTAACCCTAACCCTAACCCTAACCCTAACCCTAACCCTAACCCTAACCCTAACCCTAACCCTAACCCTAACCCTAACCCTAACCCTAACCCTAACCCTAACCCTAACCCTAACCCTAACCCTAACCCTAACCCTAACCCTAACCCTAACCCTAACCCTAACCCTAACCCTAACCCTAACCCTAACCCTAACCCTAACCCTAACCCTAACCCTAACCCTAACCCTAACCCTAACCCTAACCCTAACCCTAACCCTAACCCTAACCCTAACCCTAACCCTAACCCTAACCCTAACCCTAACCCTAACCCTAACCCTAACCCTAACCCTAACCCTAACCCTAACCCTAACCCTAACCCTAACCCTAACCCTAACCCTAACCCTAACCCTAACCCTAACCCTAACCCTAACCCTAACCCTAACCCTAACCCTAACCCTAACCCTAACCCTAACCCTAACCCTAACCTTCGGGTCCCAACAGACACGCTCTTACTCAAACCTTCCTAAGAGTAGAATAGGTCGGTCAACGATGCGTCCGGCTACGAGAGTCGGAATCTCGCCTCAGCGGCCGAAGCCGTCTTCACTTTCATTCTGCCTCTGGGTTTCAAGCACCCTAAGACTCGCGCACATGTTAGACTCCTTGGTCCGTGTTTCAAGACGGGTCGGATGGACCCATATGACCGCCAACGTCCTTAGCACATGGTACGAGATCACCACCCCAACGACCGGCAGCAGTC
>CAXIVM010000010.1:0-39625 GCA_964035705.1 Porites rus
TCAGCCAGAGCAACCTACACCAGGCCACCACCAACTGGCGGAGACCACTGGCTACCTGAAATGCGTGGTTTGCAACCTTAACATCCACAAGAGGGTCAATGAAGAGGCTTTCAAAACCTTCCTCCACAGCACTTGCATCAACCAAGCCTATCAGGCTGAACACCAAGGACACCCAAGCCATGCACTCTGGCAAGTTGGAGAGCGAGTCAAATGCACGCATTGCGGCACCCAATGGAACTTGGATGGTCAACAACGCATCATTGCGACACAGGCCTTTCACAAGCTCTGTAGAGGGGCAGGTGGTAAACATACGCCGCCGATCAGCACCTTCTTTCAAAAGAAGCAAGACAAATCAAGCAGCCACAGCTCAGAGTCTTTACCACCTACTGCAGCAGCCGGCACAGGGCCTACTCCCAAGCGTCTGCACTTCCCCACGGCCTTGGAGGAACAGGCGGCCCTCACCCAAGGCATGTCAGCACTGGCCATGACACCCAGCCAACCTGATGACATAGCCGCTGAGGAACAACACCCCGCCTTTGAAGTAGACTACTTCTAGCACCATGCAGTCCGGCACAAGACCTTCTGAGAAGACACCTGAGCCGCCACCTGAGGCACAACGCCAAGCCTGACCTGGCCAAACGGCCCAACTCAGCAACTCTAGAAAAAACATACATACATACATACATACATATATATATATATACATGTCCTTTTCAAAACAAGTCCAACTCTACGTCAGACTCAATGTTTCAAAAAGGGCATTGAGACTTTGCTCAACAAAGCCCAACAATGAGCCCATCCATGATGGACTACAAAAACAAGTTCGACCCACGTCTCAGTTCCAATATTCCCTGCCTCAAGTGCTTGCTGGGCTGTCTGAACTTCCACCTGTACCGTTGCAGCAAGCGCGTGGAACATTCCAAGAACTTGCCCTCTCAATTTCTCTCACCATTCTTCGACTTACAGTGACTCCAATGGCCTGCAATTGTCCAGACTGCACTCGGAGCTGTGCAGCTGCAATCTTTTCTTTCTCCAAATCCTGTCGCGGAATCAGGACCACCAAAAACATCTAAACAATAAGATCCAACCAAGTAGGAAGTGAGTCTAGGCACCCAGATTATCCAGCTGCATCAAATGATTCTCACTTGACGAGCCAAGATCATCTAAAGATCAGTGACTACTCAATTGCATCACTCCGGGCGCCTCGAGCGCTTTCTTGCTGCTTTGAAGCTGCACCTGGCGCCATCAAAAGGCACCACTGCTCCCAATGGCAAGCAGACTGAAAAAGATTTTTTAAAAAAGTTGTACATTGACATGTACCTACACCCTTACATTTAAGGCCTCTGAACCTCTCACACCACATGCAGACTTTTTTAGTATGAGATTGAAATGGTCTTCGTGACCTTCACAACCTTCCAAAGGTCATCTCAATCTACAAGCTGCTTTTCTTCAGAACCCGTTTCTCAGAACTTGAGAGGAGGGAGACACGAAAGGTAGGACAGCGGGAAGAGAAGAGAACGCGAGAGGCAGGAAGAAAAATGCAATGTTCGACATGGTGATTTATCCCCTCGGAGGCGACCTTTCGCAAATATCTGTTCATATGCTTTATATGTTCAAACATGTGCTCTCGAAATGTTCAAAAAAATTCTTAGGAAAACAAACTTGCCCCATGGCTCAGATCATCGGTGAGCATTGAATCGGAACATCATAGGATTTGAACTATCCTGAAACCATAAGAGGCTCACGAAGACGCTCCCCAGGAGAGAATTGACGTGCTTCACAAAACAAACTCTAGGTATGTATCCCCTCGGGGAACACCTTTCGTGATTAGAATTTCATATTCACTCTTTCTGAATGTTCAAGAGGGTTTCATCTACCCTGAAATCATGAGAGGCCCACGAAGACGTTCTCCAGGAGAGAATTGATTTTAGAGGGGGGAGGGGGGGTGAAAGAGTGACTAGGGCGTACACGGTAGAGGTGCAGACCGCTAGTGTCTTTTATGCGCAGAGTCTTATCCTCTTGCTCTTTGAGCCTTGAAGCAGTCAAGCATGGACACACCATATCAGCTGTTGGAGTGGAACCCTGTACAGGTAGGCTCTACTTTTCAGCAGGCACAAGATTCATGTCCACTTCTAGCTGATTGCGTATGTCGCATACTCTTTTTCTACTGCAAGGCTAAATCAGTCCAGCTAGCTCTGACAACTTAAAAGAAAACTACGGTGCCATGTACTTACCTAATCCAGTGTGTTTCACACTTCAGAGAAGGTAATCTCATAGCTACTAAATACAGTGAGGGAGCAATAGCTGACTCACCTCAAGTACAAAATCAAATCGATAATGTACCTCGGCTGGAGACTGTACTTTTCGCAGGCGGAGATACCATGTACCGGCGCTCACTAGCTCTTTAGGGCCTGAGCTAAATCAAATTAAAAGGGAAAGCGGCTTTTTCTCTACAGAGACCTATAAAAGAATCAAACGACACTCGCGTAACAAAGAACTAAAAATTCAAGACCGCACAATGCAATGAATTAAGATGCCTTGCAAAATGCAAGGAGCGTACGGTCCGAGGAATAATCTTCTCGTGACGTGGTCTCGACCGCTTTCAATCACAGACAAAATAAAACTGCATCAAAAGGACTCTCTTTCACATTCACATCAAAAACACAAGAAGGAGATACCGGCAAATGTATGCACAAAAAAAAATCTTGCACTACAATTGCAAATCATGAAATGACTTAATCATCAACCATGACTGGTTGTCCATTAGAGGTCACCTCATAAGAGCGGCTGTGATAGATATCATCAGTTATGCAAAACTGTCCATACCTATCTACATGCTAAAGCGTATAAACCTGGAATGCAGGAGTATCTTCTTTGATAAAAAGTTTCTCCTCATTGCAAACCAGAATTTATTAAAACTTCAGCCTGGCAACTTAAAGTCAAGCCTGGAAGCAAAGTATCAACTGTAACCAGAAGTATCTTCACTTCCTAGCCATCATTTAAATTTCAGCCTTCGCTCAGGAATTATGCCGCTGCAAACGATGAAGTTGCTTGATCAGAAGTTGGCGGCCTTCCTTTCCTTTTATTCTGCTTTTGTCTCTCCTTCCTCCGCAAGTTCGCCTCATGAAGCGTTGCTCCCATGCGATACTGTCTTCTGTCTCCAGATGAAAAGAAAAGCTGGTCTGAGTGAAATAAACATTGGACCATGACTGTCCTCGTCAGTGGGCCTTGAGCACATAACCTCTGTGTCAATCATAGCAAAGTTCTCTGAAAAATTACAGATGAACTCCTTCGTGCTCACTGTGGAATTTTCATATTCCTCTTCACTCATTGAATGACCCCATTCAACAATGGTAGACAAACATGTATCGCCAAGCTGTGATCCTTGGTATTCTTCTTTTTCAACAGTAGAGTATTCTTCCCAGAGTTTATCAAAGTAAACTTCACACTTCTTGAGGACCTGTGAAGTAGAACTGTAAAATGTTCTGGGAATAGGTGCTTTGATACCAGGATCTGCTTTTACACGAGCTTCTGAAAACCTGCGGATCCAATGCTGCATGGTGCTGTAATAGTAGTTAGCCATTGGCTGCCTTTTGTACCCAGACATTCTGTAGGCCAAACTATTTGCATCACCAGAAATGATGTCCACCTCATAGACAAAACACTCGTAAAGCATCAATGCTGTCTGTTCTCCTGTCAGTAGGTGGGCATCCACAGCACGGTGTGTATCAACATGATAATTACAGACTCTGATGGTATGCATGTTCGCTCGAGTAAGTGGAACACGCTTGTCCTCAGGACCATAGTCATCAAATTCAAAGTCTGCATCTTTGAAATCTTGACGAGGCCTTGTTTCTCCAAAACAAATCTCGTAGATAGCCCAAGTTACATCACGCTGTTCACAGTGACCAAGTTCTTGATCATGTCCAGCAATGATCTTGATATATCCACCTGGTGCCAATCTGGCCATCACTGCAAGATTCTCCCAATCATTGAAACAAACTGTCCAATTCTTTTGCTCAATAAATTCCTTGGCAGGAACAAGAAGATGAGCTTCCTGGAGAATCACGACATGTGCACGTAAAAAGAAGAGCATGTTGAAGAAAAGGTTGTTCTCAAATTGCTCATTCTGAAGTGACATGGCGCTCTGTTTGCGTGGCCTCATTGCACTATCAAGTCCTTGGAGAAACCTTGGTGTGGTGTACTTCTGACCACGAACCATGTTGCCATAGTTCCAGGATAAAAATGTCAAGGACTCTGAGCTGGCCAATAAATTAGTTCCATATGGTTCTTCTATTCTTCCCTTGAGGAACCTTCTGCACAGCTCTTCATAGAAGGTGACAAAGTCCCAACTGGGTCCCTTGGGACCATATGATTCCAGTTCCTTCTTGAGTTCCTTTTTCGTATCCTCCAATTCTTCTCGAGCATGACCTGCCCTTTCAAGGGCCTTTGGATCGACCTGATACCTGCCATCCAAATAAATGATGCGGTCATCATTGATGAAGAATCTCTTCAAATCATGCTCTGGTTCATGTTCATAACAATCAGGTGGAGGTACTGGACAGATATTACGAATGGATCGAACAAAATCATTCTCGTTGATCCTCGACTGATAATGAGGATGGGAAATCTCACCTTTTCTGAAACAAACATGATTCAGCAATCTTGCATGAGTTTCCCTGAAGCATAGTTGATAAAAGCCAATACCTGGATCTCCTGTAAGCTCTCCAAGCAACTTCAAAGGTGAAGTATGCAACTCATAGGTATTGTCAACTTTTGTTGTATCCTTTTCAACAACTACTTCAGATGGAAAAGATTCTTGGATTTCAGCCTCCAATTTCTTCTCTCCATCATCCTCTCTGACCTCCTTTATTTTCTCCACCGCCTCTTTCTTCTCTTCCATTGTTGCATCATCCTGAACTTCTTCATGAAAATGAGGATCAGGAATCTTATTCAGGCGGCTTTTCTTAGATTTCCGCTGACCTGAAGTATCATCAAGGTTAGCATCCATCTCACCTGATGGTAAGTGCGATGCAGTCGAGTCCTCACCTATCTCTCTTGACAGAAAGTGTGGTGTTGACTCTTCCTTGGCTTCCTCCTGGTCAACTTCCATCTTTAGTTCCTCTGAAGGAAAAACACCTGTATCTTCATCAAATATTTCTTCTTCCTTTCCAGGTTCAACTGCAGGATCTTCTTCAGGAACTTCCTCTTCCATATCCTCATCTTCCAGAAGTGTCATACTTCCAGTATAAACTTCACCAGCGATAGTGGAGACTCTTGTATAAGGAGGAACTTCTTCACCTGCTTCAAAAGCTTGTTCTGCAACATCCTTGGTGAGCAAGTCCTCTACAAGATTTTCTCCCTCGGTTCTTGGAAGAGGTCCTGAGGTCTCATAAAAATCTGTCCTCTCTGAACTGAAAGCTTCTGTCGCCTTCTCATTGTCCTTTTGATCCCTGAACAGGTGAGTAATCTTCACAGCTTCTCCCTGTAGCACCTGATCACCTCCTCTATACTTGTCGACAATGGAGCGCCATACTGGAACATCATCATCATCAAAATCAAGCTCCATATCATCTGCCAACAGGTATGAGATGTTTTGAGCTGCCTGTTCTTCTTCTTCGTCACGTTCCTTGGCAAGCTCCTCATCCTTCTGGATCTTGAAGATACCCTTCAGGATGTCTTGTAGTACCTTTAAGTTCAGCTTCGATGATGGCTCATACGTCCCTGAACTTACAGGCTCAACTACAACACGAGAGCAAGAAATCGCCTCCAAAAACTTGGAATTGTATTGGCGTTCAAACTCTTCCTTCTTGATCATCTCATACAAGGGATCAGAAACTGCAACACGCGCCTGAACATACTCACGAAGTTGATAGCATGCATGTTGCACAAATCTACTGTTGGAGTTGTGAAGAAAACTCTCTAAATGATTCCTGTCACGGTCAATCAAATACCACACAATCCTTGCAGAAAAACGGAATTTCTTGAAGTTCATAGCAAAATGTGTATGATACTTCTCTGGATTCCCTTCTGCTTGTAAGGCGGCCTCTGAAGTCTTGTAAACTGGGAGCTTTGTGTGTGGATCCAAAATCATAAACTCTTCCCACAAGATCGAGTGGTCAAGAACCCACTTGGGAAGCACCTTGATGAAAAAGTCACAAACAAGTTCTGACACAAGGTGCATGACACGACCAATCTCTTCCTCCTGCTTGAAGCGATAGTGCAGTTTGGCAAATAAAGGATTGTTGAACGCTTCCTCCACTGTATTGCCAAAATTATCCCACTGAGGTTCTGGAATACCAAAGTTCCAACCCAGCATTTGGGATCTCTGCACATATCCAAGAAGCTTGAAAGCTCTACAGAAGCAATGCCATGGTCTGTCAGAATTTCAGCCCAGCGGCGTCCATTCTCCCAAGCACGGATGAAGAAAAACTGTTGGTATCCAGTTTGTGCCTACTCCATCCACTGAGAAATTCCGGGTTCAAAACTCGGTGCATACGTCTTGGGGTCTTCCTCTGTTCCATAAACACTTGGACGTAGCAACTTGTATCTTCTACAAAAATATTCTCTCTGGTGCCTTGTCAACCTGTCCCAATCCCTCACAAGGATCACGTCTTCTCCAGTGCTCTGGAGTACACGTGTTCCTACACGATCATGGAGTGATACCATGCCAATGTCATATACCATCCATGGGTTGAGAACCAGGTTGTTGACATTCTGAATGAACCATGTCATCTCACGCTCAGCAACATGAGCAGAGTCATCTTCTTCATCTTGTTGAGGTTCTCCAGAAGTCCTGGCTGTTGAGCTCTTCGAAGTGATGTCCGTCCAAATGTGATCAAAACGAAGCACTTCCTCATCAGCCTTCACCAGTTTTGCCTGATCCTTGCTCAAAACTAATGGGTGAACCATAAACAAGGACCTTGAGGTAACACCATCTCCATCGACAATCAACTTTGGAGTACTATAGCCTAAGATACTCCAAGGATCACGATCATCGATTTCCTTAGGTGCAATCAAAGACCATCCTTGAAGATAATGGCCTTCTGACATCGACTGACGTGACCTCAATCGTGACCGATTGTACTCCCGTTCAGGATGATTCTCATATTGGACAAAACGGGCGATAGCACCTAAATCCAAATTGTCCAACCACAAAAGCATATGCCTCTTAACTTGTTTTGTCTCAGGCTCCTCGGCGTGAATCCTCCTGAGAAGTTCTCTGGCATATGGCTTGTCAATAGATAGTCTGGTGAACAAAGCTCGCACTCTCTCTTGTTGCACCTTCTCACTATTGATGAGCTCCATCATCTCCTCTGCGGACTTAGGATTTCTCAACTCCTTAGCTGGCTCTGGAGCATCTCGTGGTTGTGGTTCATCCACACTAATGTCCAAGTATTCGGGCTCCACATCACAATGTGCAAGCACCACTCCATTGTTGCTGAAGTACAGAGGACGTCCAGCCCGAAGCCAAAGAATCACATTAAGCTTCACATACAAAGGCTGTCCATAATCTCTTGGAACCACTGTACCTGGGCCTAAAGGAATGTAAAGCGAAGTTTGTGGATTGCTGTACATAAAATGAACATAATCTCTTCCTTCACCTCTATTCCTTCTATTCCAACTTTGAGGGTCTCTCATCAAACCATACCTCTCAATGCTGGCCCAGTTCTCCCTTCTGGTAACATGAAAAACATGTCCCAAACATCTTGCCTCAATAGAAGTCAATCTATGATTCAACTTCTCTGGACTGATGTTTTGCATGAGTCCTGTATGCCCTTGGTTCACTCCCAAACGCATGGAGAAGGGCATATCGTATTGATTGCCTGTGTTGTACCAAACATTCTTGTCCAAGCGAATCACCAAATGAAATCTTTGCTTCTCATCGCTATGCAATATAGCAAAGAAAGTATTAGGATAAATACGAAAAGGCGATGGCATTCGAGCAGTTCCCTCTGTGATCAGAGGCATAAGCTCTATCATTGCCCTACTGTCCATCAACCTATCGAGAGAACGATCATGTCGTAGCATATAGTTGAGCCCCGTGGCTATCTTCCCATAATCGTTTTGCCTCCACGCGACTCTTGTTGCCACGAACTGCCTACTTCTCTCATATTCATCCTCTTCCTCTTGGGTGACATAGCCAAGAGCGTATCTGGCAATCTCTGCGAACCACCGTACTCGAAAATTGAACTTAGTCTGGTTCTCAGGTGCCAAACACATTGCAAGAATGTCGGTTAAGATCAATTCATCCTGCTCTGAGTTCCTATGGAACTCAACTGGCGTACGTGGGCGCCTCAAACGGTTTGCCCAGTTCTGAGGTTGTCCCCAAGGAACCTTTTGTGACCAGTTTCGAGCATACTCAAAGATGTTGACCATATTGGACGCTCCCTGACCAGTCATCTCTGTTGATACAAAGTACACCGGTCAGAGGCCAGTGTCCTAAGTTGTAGAAATGACAGGTAGTCAACGATGCAAGGCAATAGTCTTCGAAAGAAAAGTGCTGATCTTGCCAAGCTAATTTGAGCCGCAGGCACAAATTCATGAAAGAAATTCAAATTTCTCTCAAACAAAAGCACATGCATTGAATTCTCTCCTCTCACTCTCAGTGCAAAGAATCTCCAAGATAAAACACATCATGTGAAAAGTCAACATGTGTGCATACTGTAGGAAGCCATCCACGCAAATATGCCTTGTGTTCAATAAGAGATCTAAAAGGTGGATGTGCATCAACTTCCTTTAAACAACCGCTGCGTACTGCATCTATCAAAGCTTGTGGACTAGCAGACTTCTTAGTAAGACAGTCAGCGAGACACCACTGAGTGCGTATATGTGACAAGTCAGCAATTGCACCAGAGCATGCTTCCTTCCTAAGCATTTGGATCATATGAATAGTCTCCTGTTGCTCAGGAACATGAGTAGTACTAGCTGTAGTCACAAGATTGTTAGCATCAGTGCGCATGTGAATGTCAGTAGAGTAGCCTGTAATGTCCTTGATCAAGCCTCTAAGCATTTGGCAAGTGCCATAACACTTCATGAATGCATACAACTCTGCAACAGTTGTGGACAGGGTTGTTCTCTTGATCTTGGAAGATTCAAAGAAAATAAGTGAGCCTTTAGTGTTCTTCTGTTTTGCCTTCCTTTGCTCACCCATAAAAATAACCATCGCACGTTGAGAGGATTTGTCACTGTTGTTCCTGAATGCGGCATCTGGCATAGCAATTAACCGTGGACTACCTTCCAGTGGCCAAAAACGTAACTCCATAGGGTCAGTCACGATTTGTTTGCACAGCTTGTTCAGGGCCTTGCAATCACCTATTGTAGGTCCTGCTGATGCTGATGCTGACCTCGAGAATTGGTAGCGTGCTTGGAATTGTGTTCTGGATTGTAACCAGTTTATGCTGCCAAGAAGTGATCTGAAGGCTGTGCGCATGTCTTTGTCACACTTTTCCTCATCCTTCAAACCTTTTGGAATGATAATCTCAGTCAATTCCTGAACACAAAGGGATTGTTCTACTGAGATGTACTCCTTCTTCTTGGTCTTCTCTTGCATCTTCCAAGCAACACGTTGTCCAGTAAACATCAGGTCATTAGTGTCCTCATGTCCAATCTTAAACTGTGACTTCACAATATCCTTGAACTGTTTCAAAAAGATATCATTACCTGTCACAAAAAGATCATCAACATGTAAACAACACATACCAATGGGTGACCTATTCTTAGAATTACTGCCATGCACAGGGTCCATAAAATGCTCAAGCAACTCTTCCACAACTTCAGGTGTAAGCTGAGGCGTTTGTGTCACAGTATACGTATGTTCTGCAGGAAGAAAAAGACTGACAAGCGTTTCAGCTTCTTCCTCCAACGTCACTGCATTCTTCTCGTTTCTGATATCCTTGTTTGTCTCGAGAAGCCACCAAACACCCTTACGCTTAACTATTGAAGTCCGAAAACAAAAACGCGAACGCGAATACGTAGGTTCGGGAGTACGAAGAGCTTTAGCGGGATAAGCGACTTGAGCATGGCCATTTGCATATTGGTGCCAACCTGCCTTGTGCTCTACAGAGTCAAGGAAGTTCTGGAGTTCCTGATCTACCACAGGAGTCCATTTTCCATCCTCTGCCTTAAGCAGGCTACGCGTCACCGTCTTCTCCGACCTGTTTCCGTAACACACCGAAAACAGACGTTCTTCACAGAGAAAAGACCTACGAACTTCCTCCGCTGTGTCGTGGAATTCGTTTGGCGGCGCACCTGCTACGTAGAAGGATACCGGTTCCGGTTCGGCTGGCATCTCCTCTGATGAGTAGTTCACAGCCTCAGGAACCCTCAAACATCCGGAGTAGCAAACGTACGTGCACCGATCGGCTCGAGTCGGAACTAATCCGAGTGAGTGCAAAAACTTGTCGAGTCGATTCCACCAGCGACGAGGCGCATCACTCAATCCGTACACTGAACGGGTGCACAATCCGACAAGATACGGAGGCAATCCGATGTCGGTCGGAAGTTGAACGTGAATAACGCGTCGCTCGAGGTCGTAAAGTTCCCCCTGAAGAAAGGCAGTTTTCAAGTCGATGTGCAACAGGTCCCAAAAAGAAGAGGCTGCATGCTGACATGCTACGCGAAAACCATACCGGGTCGCGGTTGGCGAGTCCGTCTGGAGGTCCCATTTCTGGGCATCTTGGAAGCCTCGACAGACCCATCTGGCCTTAAACTTCTTAAAGTTACCATCTTTGTCAATTTTGATGGTCAGAACCCATCGACCAGTAACATAGTTATCGATCTTATGCTTTCTTCGGTCTCGATACTTCATCGCAGTAAAGTCTAAAAAGCTGCGAAACTCCTCTAGTTTAGCTTGCTTGATCTCCTTCGCATACTTCCGTAGCACTTCCGGAGTGATCACACTCTCGGCCTTTGGCGTCTTCTTAGCCATTGTCTTCGCAAGATACTGGCAGAACTGTGAAAAACCTTTCGGATCATACGAGTTAAAACTCGGAGGAGCTTGGTTCGGACCTAGGACACAAAAATCCATATCGTCAAAACTAACAAAAAGATTTTTCTCATCGTCCAGATCCTTGTCTGGATCCTTCTCAAAACCTTTCACATCTTCTTCATCAAAAATAGGTTCGGAATCTGTTTCATTCGTATCAATCGTCTCATTGTCATCGTCTTCGACTGTGCTCGTAGGCACGGGAATGTCGGCTGCTTGTGGCTGATTCGAACTTGATGCTGTCGGATTCTCCGAATGTCCAGGAAAGAAACTTCTTGGCACTGACTTCGGAGGTGCCGGAATAGGTTCGTCATGTCCCGGTAATTGAACCTTAGAACGTTTTACCTGAAACTTCACCTTCGCCTTTGGCAAAGCATCAGTTGAGTCCACAGAAAGCTTCCTCATGCGCTTGCTGTGACGTTCACGATTCTCCGGAACATATGGTTCTGGCTCCGGCGTGTTCGAATCTGGCGATGGAACGAACGGATGAACGGGATCCGTGTCACTCGGAAACCCTATTGGTGGTTGACCCGGATCATCTGGCGGACGGGATTCACTCGTAATCTCCGGCATTGCCTCTTCCGGATCGCTTGATGGATATCCGAGTTGCTCTAAAGGAACATCGGGATTTCCGAACTGATTCGGACCAGCTACGGAACCTGTCGGAGGTGGTCCCGGAGGTTGTCCACCCTGGTGATCATCAGGGTTGCCACCCGGTCCATCACCAGGCGGATACATATCTTCATCATCTGGATCAAAATACTGCTGTTCCCCCGAGACGGGAATCGGCTCATAAGCCATATCATCATCCATCGGTTGTCCGTAGTCTGGAGGTTGATCCTTTGGATCCTCTAGAGCTACTTCATCAGGAGTCACAATGCGCTTCACGGCGCCTGTCGTCTCTGCTTCGTAAACTATCATACTCCAATGATCTACCAAAAACTGTTCATGATGAGGAGACAGTTGTGACACAAACATAAAGAAAACCTGATGGTATTTTCCTGGCTTCCACATAATCAACACTGCATCATCCTCAGAGTTGAAGAGAGGATGCACTCTACCAAAAGTACCACGATAGACCTTACATCTCTCAAAATACATCTGTGGCAAGGTTCTTCGTCTAATCTCCTTCGGCCTGGAATCAATGACACAATTCGAGAATCAGAGGATGTTGTCACATCAAACTCTGATCTCTGAGGTAGTGCATCTACCTGCCTCAAGGTTCTGATCAGTTCAGTAGTAGTGAACCTTTGTGGTAGTATGTGTCGAAGTGGAACCGGAATTTCCGTCGTCTCTTCCGTTCTTACGGAATTCAGCAAAATTGACTGATGAGCTTCTCTCTCTAACAAAAGAGCTGTTCCACACAAACTTCCAGAGTCAAAGTTCTCCAGAAGATCTTCAATAAGGAAACTCTGACGCTTGTCGGAAGTCTCACTATAAGGAAGAAAACGATTCATCTCAACCAGAAATGAAAATGGAAACTTCTTCCAGTCAGGATCCTTGAAGTACTGGTTGCTTCTAGTGGCTTGCACTGTTTTAGCTTGAAATGAACAGTCACCAATACCTTTCCATCCTTGGCAGGATGCATAGGAATGGAAGACTGTCACATAACTCATTCCCTTCGGACAATAACAAAAACAATTCATATTCACATCAAAGTTAAAAATCGGATCCTTCAACGAAGAAATGAACTTCTGCAAAAACAAACAAAACTTGTTTCCTTTGGGAACAGTCACAAACACATGTTTCTTCCTTCTCAACTGCCACTCAATCACATTACAACATAGCAACCAAATAGAAGCTCTGTTCTGTTTGGGAGAAGGGTTGTTGATCACTATACAGTGGGGCTGCAATCTCTCCAGTTGCTGCCAAATAGCATCTTGACCCTTCATAGTGGAAAAGTTGTATCCTGCCTTGAAATCCATAGGAGATGCAACTTTAACACCATTCTTTGAAAGGAACCAAGATAATCCACTGTTTCCATGAAGTAACTCAACAACATCAGGATGATCATCATTACAGAAGAAAAAGGACTGTTCTCCAAATTCGGCATCAACATACAGTTCGTGATCTTCACGTAAGTTCTCCGGATTCTCATCGTCTAATGCCGGAATGGAAACATCATGCCACTCATCGTGATCGCGTCTAACCTTTGACTGATTCACACGTATCACTGCCTTACCAGTATTGGCTTGGACCATAGCTCCTTCTTGTCCAAGTACTGTGGCACGAACCCAACGTCCTTTATCCTTGAACTTTGATGAATCCTGAGTCCAAACAAAAACCTTCTCTCCTTGGAAATAAGGACCGTCACTTGGCATAGTCCTTCTTGCAAGATCTGCTCGAAGGTCCTGAGCTTGTCGTGCTTCTTGATGAGCTCTCAAAGCCACACGTTGTAGTTCCAAATTTGTACGATCTTGTGCGGCGGCATTAGCTGACAATTGCTCAGGGCTTGCGGTCTCAAGGTCAAAAAGATCTGGTGGACGTCTTCCAGTTGCTATCTCTATTGGTGAATATCCACTGATAGTCAACTGACAATTTCTTGCCCAAACTACCTTCTTGACCACTTCTCTGACCGTAACACCACGAAAACGTGGGTCATCCAGATCTACCTTCATAACATGCCACATACGTTTGAACAAACGTACAGCTGTCTCTGCTCGGTTCGGCCAAGGAGTTCTTGGCCCACAAGGACATTGTTGTATACCATGGAACCTGTAGTATTCAACAAAAGCATCGGTGAAAAAGGCTTCGTCTCCTACGATGGCCTTTGGAACACAGTTGTTCTCATCAGACCATTGCCTCAGTGCTTGGATGGTGGTTTGATCTATGAGGTCTTTCTGTGCCGTAGCCCAGAGAAGATTTGTGGCACCATCAAGAACAAGTAGAATGATATACTTGTTCTTGTGAAGTTCAACCTCACAATGATCAGTAAAAACAACATCACCAAAACATGAAGCTCTAATACCGGAGACTCTGGCTCGTGGCGGAGGTGCCACTGAAGTGTTACAAACACGGCAGTTCCTGACAACTGATTCATACTTCTCTAAAACAGAGTCAGGAAGCTTCAACATAGAAACACGTCTACGAAACTGAGTAGGACTCATATGGTAGTGCTTCACATGAAGCTTATAAAGCTCTACCTTGTCCTCCAGTCTCTGTAACATCTTCCTATATGCCGGTGTCATTGCAACAACTTCACTACCAGGTAATGGGATTGAAATCCGCCTAGGCTCAAGAGCGCCATCACCTGGTTCAAGTGGTTCATGTTTATCACTTGATGGTCCTTTTGATGCTTTAGGAATTTCTACAAGTTCACCTTCTGGCCTCTCAGGTGGTTCTGAGGGAGCATACTCCTCAAGATCATCACCCTTTAAATCATTCTGAGACTCAGATGGTTTCGACTTGTGTCCCTTCCAAAATGGATCAAAACCCTTGGAAGTATACCGAAACTTTGGCGGCACGGGCTTTTCCGCGGCACTGGATGGTGCACCTTCCTTCTCTGATGAGAAGCCTGGTTCCCTGTCCTTTGCAATGGGAACCTTCTCTGAGGAGGAGCGCACCACTGCATCGGGATCACCAATGCCACGGTGCTCAATGCTAGCCTTCCTGATCTTTAGATCTGGAATTTTGGCATCTGGCTTGAACTTAAAAATTGTTCTACCACGCCATTCATAGCCAATTTGTAGGTCCTTCCATTTTGCCTTGCGCCAATCATCTTGCTTCTTGATCTCTTCTCCACCTTTCTTCTTCTTGATGATTGTCAGTCGCAAGTCTTCCAGTAAGTCAGTGTCTACAGGACAGGACTTAGTTGCTGGAAAAAGAATCTTTCTATAATCCTTGTGGTGACGTATCAGTTCTCTCTTGTGAACATCTACTTCCCAGTAGTCAACCACAGGATATGCATGTTCAGCTACATCTTCATCACTATTGAGGTCAACAGAAATATGACCATATTCATAGTGAGTGAAGTGAGAGTAAAAACTCTTCTCGCGCCGAGTCTGCAAATTCACGTCAGACAGATACCATGCAATATCTTGGAAGTCCAAGACAAGATGAGTACTGGCTGCAACCTTCAACTCCAAATATTTGATACCAAGAGGCACCGATGTCAGGTAAGCATGTTGAGGTGTCAGCCTGAGTTCAAAGCCTAAGTTCCTCATCTGTGGCAAGCTCATAAGCAAAGGGACTTCTCCTTCTTCCACTATGTCGAACTCTGTATGGTGGATCGTCCATGCACGATCATACATGTAAATTACCAGTTTCTGAGAACAAGTAGCCTTCTGGGAATTGGCAAAGTAAAACTTGCTCTTGGTAGCCTCAAAGGAGTACCATAATCCACAATCTGGGTGATTGTCGACATAGTTGCAAAAATGGTCGACTGCTCGCCTTGATCCCATAGCTCTAGTGCATCCAATGTCCAGGATTGCAATAGTCGGCGGGAAGCGATTCTCAGTCAAAAATGAAATGGCCTGCATCTCCTTCACTTCTTCCTCAGCGCTCATAAGCGCAAAGCCATCAGGAGCCTTTGTGAGCATCTCCTTTGACAAAGAGTACCTCACAGGGGCACTCATGCCATTGAAGATCGTCTCACCATTGTTGACCGCACAGTCAGCTTCATCTTGACATGAGGTCATCATGCCTGACAGCAAGTCCACCTCACTGTCATGGACTTCAGCTGCTGCTGTCACACAATGTGCAAAGAAACCTTGTTGACCTCCTGATGCTTGTGAAGATCTTGAAGGTGCAGGTAAAGAACGTGGCTGTTGTGGATTTGCATAGTTTGCATCTTGTTTGCCATCTCCTTTATCTTTTCCTTTTCCTTTCTTGCCTTTTCTCTTGCCTTTTCCTTTTCCTTTGTGGGAAAACCATGCTTCTTCAAGCTGTTGCCAAAAGTCATTGGCATCATCATATTCTCCTTGAAGATAGTCATTCATATCTTCGGCAAGAATAGCATCATATGCTACTTGGTTTGACTCCCAAGTGTCCTCATAAGGATTCTCTTCAAAGTACTCTTCTGGATATGTTGTCTGTTGCTCATCAGCAAAATGGCCTTTACCTCGTCTCTTTCCTTTTCCTTTTCCACGAGGTCTGAAGAATCTACGGCCTGATCTTCCTTTTCCTTTTCCTTTTCTTCTTCCTTTTCCTTTGCCTTTTCTGGCTCTTCTTCCTTGGAATCTCCTTTGGAACCATGAGAAGTTTTGATCATCATATACCCAAAAGACATCGTCCAGGGCATCTAAAAATCCTTCTGTTCCATCTTCTTCATCTTCGGCCCAATAGCCAAATGTACCATCGAGTTCTCCTTCGTCTAGTACGAGAAATGATCTTCTACCTCCAGCACCTGTCGGCTGCATCAAAGGATTGTCTACTGAAGTCTTTGTCGTGCAGAACATCTCAATGAACACTGTCCTCAACTCTGTTGTGGTGTATTGCTGCAGGACCCTGCCACGATGAGTCATCAATGAAGTCAAAGTGTTTCGCTGGTCCTGAGACAAATCTGCAAGTGACAGCATGAGTAAGGCAATGAGATTTTCTCCTAGAGGAAATTCGTTTTGATGAAAAGTCCTCATATTGCCATTGATGGTCTGCATGATCTCCTGAATCCTTTCTGCCGTTGGTGCTACTCCAGTCAACGCTGCATCTGCCTGCATCTGAGCTAGGACCTGTGGATGTGCTTGAGTGACTGGTTCTAACATGTCCATCCAACTGCTCATAAGCCTTTGGAGTAAAATCTGGAATCTTGTCATCCATTTCATCATGTCAGCTGATCCTCGATTGAAGCGCACGAATTGCATAAATCTATACAGGAATACATTGGTTGATCCTTTCACGAAATATGGTCGTAGTACTCGTTTGAAATATTCTACGCCGGCTCCTGGTGGATCATTTGCCTTCAATGCATCTCTGTCTAAAACACGCTTGTATACAGCTGCTTCTCCTTCTAATCTGTTTCTCAATTCTGGTCCTCTTTTCTCATCTTCCAGCTCGGTGATATCACACCAATCGTCTATTGCATCCTCATAGGAAAACCATGAAGTCTTTCCATCATAAGATGGGGGCACCTTTGTAGTGACCTGTGTTGTCATTGCTATTGCTGCTGGTTCTCTTCTCACATGCCTATTCACGTAGGCTGCTGGCTCATAAGCCACATCCGCATCAGGCTCTTCCCAGTCGTCAATCCAATCCATGGCCGTTTGCCCACAAGCAATTCTATGCCTAGGAAAGGAGCTCACCTGGGTCTTCCAGGATCACTGCTCCGCTACCACTGAAAGAGTGACTAGGGCGTACACGGTAGAGGTGCAGACCGCTAGTGTCTTTTATGCGCAGAGTCTTATCCTCTTGCTCTTTGAGCCTTGAAGCAGTCAAGCATGGACACACCATATCAGCTGTTGGAGTGGAACCCTGTACAGGTAGGCTCTACTTTTCAGGGGGGGGGGGTCTGTATTGAAAAATCAATTCCAAGCGGGCGGGGGGGGGGGTCTGTATTGAAAAATCCGGGCGCCGGCCACGGGCCCGTGTCCTTGCCGGAGGCCTTCGGTTGGTAACCGAAGGTTATATACGCTCGCGCCCCCTGCCGCCGACCCTTTTGTTGGACCTCGCGTATACCCCTGCCCGACCCCCGGTCGACCCCCGGTCGACCCCCGCCCAAATCCGGTCGACAGATTTATATGTATCTTGCGCAGGATGTTCAAAAACATCGGTTTTTACCGTGTTTTGTGGCCTTCGGCGTCTACGACTGTCGCCTAAAAGGGCGCCCGTGGTGTCGGTTATGCGTGCCGCGCGGACAGGCTTAATCGACATTTCGTGGGTGTCGGGCGCGCGCTAAGAGCAAAGGCGGAACATGTGCTCCAAGATGATCTGACAGAGGCCCTCAAGAGGACCCAACATAGTCTCAGATATGGCACACGTAGCCGCAAGATGACCGGACCTAGGTCTCAGATATGGGAAACATAGCCTCTAGATGGGCTAAGACTTCCTCCAGATGTGGCGACGTAGTAGTCAGGAAGTCTCAAAAAGAGAGAGAGAGAGAGAAAGAAAGAGAGTGAAAGCAAGAGACACAGAAAGAGAGAGAGGGAGACAGAGAGAGATACCAGGACGGAGACTGAGACAGATACAGACAGAGAGCGCAAAGGGAGAGAGAGGATGAAAAAGACAAAGACAGAGCGACAGAGCAAGAAAGAGAGTACTCGGGTTTGCACACCCTCCGTTTTTGCGGCTTTTTTGGATCTTAGGGTTGAGTTCTCAGTCTCTCTCTTCCTCTCTCTTAGAGCCTTGGGGGCATATATTGAGCAAAGTTTAGCCATCTGGTGCGCATCTTCGCACTTAGCCCCAGTTGGGCCCATGTGGTGTATGTTGAGCACATCTTAGCCCCATGTTCAAACTATGTTCTACCTATGTTGGCATATGTTTGCCTAGGTTGGCCTGAGTTAAACCTATGTTGGCGTACGTTGGCGTATGTTGGCCCCATGTTGCCCTATGTTATCCCTATGTTGCGCCATCTTGGAAGGTATGCAGAGCATTTGTTGGGGATATGTTGGCTGTCTTGGGCCTATGTTGGAAGTATGTTACGCAATTTATGTTCACAAACATCGTCCGCGACGACTTTTTTCGCTGTTTCCTTCCCGCTTAGCGAAACCGTTGAACACAAACCCTCACCCTGCTTGGCCGGCGCCCGGCTGTCAGGCGTAAGCCTCATAAATCAATTCGAGGGGGGGGGTGGGGGGGGTCTGAATTGAGCGATCAATTATTAGACCCGGACGTCCCAACACTTGCTTCGCAAGACAAACTCAAGGTATCCCCTAAAGGGCTACCTTTCGTGATGTCGTGAAAAAGGCCTCCAACTGGTCTCGGTGTGTCTCGAGCTGGCTGCTATTCGTTCGTACTTGTTCAAGCTCCTGCAAGCAGGCAACAAACATGGTAGTCGACGTAGTCGAGGGAAAATCAAACATTGGAACCGACCTTAAGTGCTTGCTTCATGCTCTCCAGCTGCGCCTGGCCAACCGACACCCAATCCAGGCATAGTGCAACAGTGTGAAACTGGGCATGCAATGCTGGACATACAAACAACTATGTAAACCCGCAAACCAAGCCTCGAGTTGGGTGCTCTTCTGTCGCTCCGTCTCCAACTCCTCTTCGCATCAAACTCAAGATGACACAAGTGAAATGACCTATTTGGAGAAGGGAAATTGCCCAGATAGTGAGAATAGACAAAATCAACCCAGCCTCATGTGTCTGCTTCGTGCTCTGCAGCTGTGCCTGGCACACATCAGAGACCTTGGGCCTTGATCAAAGAAACTCTGAAGGGAGCCCTGATCCCGGCCCGAGAAAATAGTATCTATGTCTGGGATATCTATTTCTTGGACAACTGGCACTTCGGCATATGTCACATACATACATACATACATATATATATACATGTCCTTTTCAAAACAAGTCCAACTCTACGTCAGACTCAATGTTTCAAAAAGGGCATTGAGACTTTGCTCAACAAAGCCCAACAATGAGCCCATCCATGATGGACTACAAAAACAAGTTCGACCCACGTCTCAGTTCCAATATTCCCTGCCTCAAGTGCTTGCTGGGCTGTCTGAACTTCCACCTGTACCGTTGCAGCAAGCGCGTGGAACATTCCAAGAACTTGCCCTCTCAATTTCTCTCACCATTCTTCGACTTACAGTGACTCCAATGGCCTGCAATTGTCCAGACTGCACTCGGAGCTGTGCAGCTGCAATCTTTTCTTTCTCCAAATCCTGTCGCGGAATCAGGACCACCAAAAACATCTAAACAATAAGGTCCAACCAAGTAGGAAGTGAGTCTAGGCACCCAGATTATCCAGCTGCATCAAATGATTCTCACTTGACGAGCCAAGATCATCTAAAGATCAGTGACTACTCAATTGCATCACTCCGGGCGCCTCGAGCGCTTTCTTGCTGCTTTGAAGCTGCACCTGTCACCATCAAAAGGCACCACTGCTCCCAATGGCAAGCAGACTGAAAAAGATGTTTAAAAAAAGTTGTACATTGACATGTACCTACACCCTTACATTTAAGGCCTCTGAAGCTCTCACACCACATGCAGACTTTTTTAGTATGAGATTGAAATGGTCTTCGTGACCTTCACAACCTTCCAAAGGTCATCTCAATCTACAAGCTGCTTTTCTTCAGAACCCGTTTCTCAGAATGTCGTGAAAAAGGCCTCCAACTGGTCTCGGTGTGTCTCGAGCTGGCTGCTATTCGTTCGTACTTGTTCAAGCTCCTGCAAGCCGCCAACAAACATGGTAGTCGAGGGAAAATCAAACATTGGAACCGACCTCAAGTGCTTGCTTCATGCTTTCCAGCTGCGCCTGGCCAAATGACACCCAATCCAGGCAGAGTGCAACAGTGTGAAACCCGGCATGCAATGCTGGACACACAAACAACTATGCAAATTCGCAAACCAAGCCTCGAGCTGTCTGCTCTTCTGTCGCTCCGTCTCCAACTCCTCTGCGCATCAAACTCAAGATGACACAAGTGAACTGACCTCTTTGGAGAAGGGAAATTGCCCAGATAGTGAGAATATACAAAATCAACCCAGCCTCATGTGTCTGCTTCGTGTTCTGCAGCTGTGCCTGGCACACATCAGAGACCTTGGGCCTTGATCAAAGAAACTCTGCCCGGGGCTTTGATCCCGGCCCGAGGAAATAGTATCTATGTCTGGGATATCTATTTCTTGGACAACTGGCACTTCGGCATATGTCACATACATACATACATACATACATACATGGCTCAAGACATTTGAGGACTCAAGCCGGTCCCATACAAAACCGGGTACAGGAGTAAGAGCCATAAACTTCACACAGTTTGCCCTCGGCACTGGACTCCTTTGCTCGCAATCCCGACCTCCACGAGCACACCCTTGAAGAGCTCTTTGGGACCTGGCAGTTCTCGCCCTGCACAAGTGCTACGACACCTTGAGGAACAGGCACAACCTTAGGGATTTTGTGTACTACCACTTTGCCCGCAATCCCTATAAGACTGAGGAGGCCCACGGCCAGAACGTGATCGGTGAAGTGATCATGACCTGGTGCAGAGCCTACAACTCATGCAGCAAGACAGGCTGCACTAATTGGATCTGGCAAGACAAAATGTTCCCTGGGACGCGTTGTCGTAAATGTGGCACTATGTGGCCCACAGCTTCCACGACTACGGGCAAGGGCAAAGGCTATGGTAAGCCAACACGGAGAAGCAATCGAAGTCAGTCACCATGGGTAGACACACCACCGGGGCTCCCTATGGCAAGGCCACTTAAGATCACCAAAGTCCAACAAGAGGCAACTGATCTACTTTCCACGGCCTGGACCACTTTGCTGGAAGAGACGCAAACAAAGCTCCAGGCCATAGGGATTGGGCCTACAAAGCCAGAGACTCCAGAACTCAAGGATGTATTGAAATCACACATGGAGGCACTTCCTCAACAAGTACAAGAACTGGTCACTAAACTGACCACTCCAGAGCCATGTACTGAGCGGGAGATAGCTGCCAAGTTGAAGGGCAGAGTCACTGAGTTGAAGAACCTTTCCATGAAGAAAACCCAGCTGCAGAACAAAATCGACCAGGTGAAGTCACAGTATGCAGCACTCCTCACGGACATGCAGGAGTTACAGGGCAAGCTGACTGAGGGCCAGCAGGCTCTAAAGACCCTGTCTGAGGACTACATGAAAGCAGTCAACCAAACCCCTACACCGGCAAACCTGCCACCAGCGGCAGGAGAGGCTGAGCAGATTCCGATGGCCGTCGAATCTTTTGTCCATAGCCTGGGCATTTCTTTGACTGAGGAACAGAAAACTCAGCTTCATGGTCTCCTCAAGAGGCCCAATCAGGAGACTGAAGATTCCATGAAGCGCCGGAAAACTGATGGCACGCAGATCGTCCCTCCAGGACATTGCGGGTAACACCAATGGGTTGCTCTTTCAGGGGTGGACTTTTCCGGTGCCGGACGATGACATCATGTCATGTGAAGGACCAGATAGTCCAAACACAGACCAGAAATTTGAAGACACTTCTTTTCTAGATGATGCACTTCAGTTTGATGCGGAGTCAGCAACACCACTATGGGATTGCCGTGCTGCCTCAGGCTCACAGAAGCATCAGGGGACCTCAGCTTCATTTTGCGCAGGGGATCAAGCACACTTTAGAGCTGAATCACACACCTCAGGCGAGCTCCACACCACCAATGACGGGGACCAGTCATTTTATGGTGTACAGTGTACATGAGCAACATCTCAATTTTGCAGCTCACACCAATACTTTCACTGAGTCTGCTGAGCAACCTGCAGAACCGGCCCATGGCACTCACATCCTCTCCATTCTAGGAGGGGCGGCCTCTTCTGCAGACACTTTTGACGTTGCACCAACCAAGACAGCGGGCATGCAGAACTATGCCACAGCCACGGACTGCATTTTGCAGAATCTCACTATGGCTGTAGGAAATCCCAGTGTGCGATGTTTTGCCAATGCACCTTGGCGGGCTTTCACCTGGATTTGTGCCCTTCTCCAAGAAACGAGCACTCAACCTTGGGGCGCTCTACAAGAAGCTGTTCAGGAGTCCATCGACACAGCTGAACAGGTGGACATCATGGCACTACCAGGACTCAGAGATCTCTGGAAACAGCACGACCTCAATGTGCAAGGAGATGCCAGCCACTTTGTCAACTCTTTGTGGCTACTGCCACAGACCAGAGCTTTCCACTATCGCTTCGCAAGAAATCAAGGAAGGCGGCTACCTCACCGATCATGTCCAACAGCCCATCCTGGTGCCCTATCCAGATGACTGGCCTGCTGACGTGACCTTCCAACAGCTCATCAACAACTGGGCAAACCAAGGTATGGGACAATACTTGATGGATGACAAGAAGGTCCTGATATGCCAAGTGACAAGAAACACCTGCATTGATGGAGTGATGACAAAACATCAGAAGCCGCTCAATCCCTATGGCACCTTTACCATACCAAGGTCCCTAGATGGTTTCTCGCGCTCGTCTGCCGAGTTTGTTCCTGCTGTCCTAATCTGTCACAGAGGACACTCACACCAGCAGGGACACTACTTCGCGATTCTCATCTACCGGGACCTCATGTGGATAGCTGATGATGGAAAGGTGCCAACTCACCTACCCAACCTGACACCAAGTTTGGCGAGCCAAATCACTCAGGTTTGGGCAGTGAACATTGACTGTTTCAAAACTCCGCAGCAAGTCCTACATGGCCTGCCACCTCCTGAGGAGCCGGATTATGAACCACCGCTGCATCCAAGCCCTATAAAACGGGCCCGTCTTGAACAAGACCACAATGTCCTGCATTTTGCCAATGTCACCAACATGGGACGCCAAGTGTTGGAATGGTACTGGACGAGAGACACCGGCATCTACATCTTTGCTGAGACACATTTGGATCCCCAAAAGCATTGGGAAACCTGTCAATACCTCACAGTCAGAGGAAGACAAGCATTTGGCACGCCGGCAGAAACCAACCAAGACAACACGGGCACACATGGAGGCCTTTTGGTGGTGGCTGATCTGGCATGTGGATCACACAGTTTGAGGCCTATACTCTACACGGATGTGGTTATCAAAGTTTCCTTTGGCAAGCCACTGAATGCACGGTTCTTGTAGTTGGCCTTTACTTGCGCACAGGAGAAACGTTTCAAAGTGAGACCAATGCGGCCATCATGAGCCGATTACTGGCTTTGCTCACCCACACAGCACATCCTTTTGTGTGCATTGGGGACTGGCAGAATCCACCGAGCACCATGGCTGGAACGGTTCTATCCTCCAAGTTTCACTTTGGCATCCTGTCTGGGAATACAATTGACTATGCCATCCTCCACAATACCCTGGCAGGCACGACATCTCTCCTCACCGAATGGTCCGTGCCTTGGCGGCCTCGTGCGCTGCTCAAGTTGAAGTTTGACATCGAAGCTGCAACAAGAGAATACAGACAGGTGCCCTATTTTCCGCCTTTGCCAAAAGTGCCAGATATTAACTTCCGTCCTTGGACCACCTACCAATCACAGGCACATGTGGTTGAGCTTTATGGCAATCCGCCAAACCAACCAGCACAACAATGGGCAGACTGGCTTTCCAAGACAGAGCAATATCTTCTTCAAGAAAATCCTTGGGCAGCCCAGGGGCGAGGATACCAGCTGCAAGTGGTCACCAAGCCACTTGTTCCCCAGACCAAGCCACACACCTGGCGCAAAGGGCGACCAGCTTACTGGGAACAACTCAGGGCAGTCCTACTTTTGGCACTACAACAACCAGAGACCATCAGCCATGGGCCCGTACAGGGTTACATGCACCGCATCCGCCATGCACACAGGCACTGGGTTGGGGCTCCAACCTGGGGGCAATTCCTTGACGCCAGTCACCATTGGCATAGGTATAGGGATCCTCATGCTGCTGAGTTACTGCTCCAGACCATAGCACACCAGCTCCAGGAGGCACAGCAGCAAGCCAATGAAGAGACATCACTGCAGTACAAGCAATGGTTGCAAGAAGGCTATCAGAAGGGCCTCAAGGGCCTCTTCAGAAGCCTGAAAAGCAGTGAGTTAGCGTGGGAAAGGCCCTACAGGCTCACACCAATGCCACAACGCATGGATCAACGATTAGCAGACTGGGGTGGACTCTGGACAATTCGACAGGACAATCAACCCACCCCACGGCCCAGTCTGAAGCATGAAGCACAGCAGCAGGCTTCGACCATTGAGCCTTTGACACAAGGGATGCTACATCGAGTTCTGAAGGCATTACCAGATCGAGCCAGCGGTCCAGATGCTGTGTCCACACAAATGCTCAAAAGCATCCCTCCACTGGCCCTAACGCCACCGCTCCAGCTCTATCAGACCATGGAACGCACGGCTGAGCTTCCAACCCAGCTTCAAATGCACCTGGTAGTGATGCTACCCAAAAACCAGAAGTTGGAGCGCCCCATCACGCTCACCTCCACCCTGTGGAGGGTTTGGTGCCGGCTCCGAAAACCCATGCTGGACAGGTGGCAGCAACAACTACCTGACACCATGCACCATGACAAGGCACGACCTGGAGCAAATGTCCTTCATGTGGCCCTGCAAAGGCTCCTACGCCAAGAAGTAACCAAGGCCAGGAAGCACCATGGCATCACCGTGCTCATGGATATGTCCACTTTCTATGACACTGTCCAATTGGCCAAATTGCAGGAGGAAGCACTGAAGCTGGCATACCCGCCCCTGCTGTTGGAACTAGCTACGCAGGTCTACAGTGGACCCAAAGCCATTCTGGCGGAGCAAGAGATGACGCCTTTCTTCCATGTCGACAGTGGAGTACCGGCAGGGTGCCCACAGGCACCCCTGTTGGCAAAGGCAGTGCTTGCACCCGCCCTCATCCCATGGAAAGCACAGCATCCCCAGGCCAACCTCTCTAGCTGGGTGGATGATGTTGGTTTTGATCTCACTGGCAAAACAGCCACACAGGTGGCCCAACAAGCAGTTGAAGCTTACAGAGACCTCCACCACAGGTTGACGACTTTAGGACTGAAAGTCAACCCCAAGAAGACTGCTTTCGTAGCCACCGATCGAGACACAGAGCAGGCCCTTAAGAGCATGCTGCAAGAGCATGAGCCACCAATCTCGACGGTGATGAGAGGCTTAGGCATTGATCACCAAGCAGCTCGCAGGAGGAGGATTCCGGTGTTGAGACAACGTTTCCAGAAAGCAAAACAACGGAAACTCAGATTGAGGACTTTGAAAATCCCTGCCCTGAAGATAAGGCTCAGGCTCCACAAAGGTGGCATTCAGCCGGTGGCACTATGGGGCATTGAAGCTCAAGGCCTAGCGCCTCGGTATCGAATGGCTCTACGCCAAGCCTTAGCAACCCATCTAGGGCACCATGCTGGAGGGCTGCTGGATAGCACCTACGACATCCACAGCAACAAATACATTGATCCGGGGGATCAGGTCATTTTGCACCACATCAAAGCGCTCCACACACTGTACCACAGCTGGCCACCGGAGCAAGTCCAGCATCTTGAACAGGCATGGACGGAGCTGGCACACCAGCTTGAGCAGAAACAGTACCCTTGGTATGTGGTCAGAGGTCCGATGGCGGCAGCAATAGCCTACATGAAAGAGTGGCAATGGCAGGTGCATGATTTACACCGATGGCATCGGCCCAGTGGCCCCTACATGCTCGAAGAAGAGCTTTCCTTGCAGGATCCTTGGTGGAAGCTGGAACGCATTTTGCTCCGTGAAGCCAAGGCCCAAAGAACTGCCAGGCTAGCAGCCAAAGCACATCACAACCACTTGGTTGCAGGATTGGACTGGCACACATACCGGCAGGTGCTCAAAAGCATTCCAGGAGCACTCAAACCACACTTGAGGACCTGGACCCAGGCAGCCATTCACTACAAGGTGGATGGCAAGCCCAAGCAATGTCCAATTTGCAATGTCCCAGCAACCACCAAGCATATTCTGTGGTTGCGCAAGTGGCATCAAACACAACAGCATGAACCCATGCCACCGGAGTGGGCAGAACGAATCCTTAGTGATGATGAGACACCTCTCTGGACGGCAGGCTGGATACCACTCGAACCTCAAGATCACAAGAACATACAACAGCCGTACCAGGGACATGGGGCTTGGCAACACCTGCAGCCGCTGGCACCACATCAGCATCAAGGGTGGGCTTTCACATTGGATGCAACCCCATCCAGCTATGACCAACGGGATCAACTTTGGATCTTCGGCCTATGTGTTCATCACATGACCTTGGGGCAGCTTCAACGGCTTGGGGCCATCACAGGTGCACCAGCGGCACCACACAACAAGGGCAGAGCATTGATGGAAGGACTTGTGGCCTTGGCCAAACACACCACAACTGCGGTTCGAGTCATAGTCCAAATGGTCACGGTGTGGGAAGCCTGGACACAGGAACGGCATCGAGCCCCATTCCAGGACCAGTTGGAACAACTGACTGAGCAGGACTTCCAAAGTATCACGGTCCTTTATGTTGCCCGCAACTCCAGATCTCCTGCAGAACCTGGAAGTGAACCACAACTCCGGCGCAGACAGCGGGATGCTGCACTGACCGCATGGGAAAGGGCAAAGCAGTACCAGGACCCCAAGAGCACTGAGTGGCAAAAGGTACTAGATGATGATCATCACCTCATCTATACCCATGCCATCAACCGCCTGGAGAAAATCTACAAGGACAAAGAGCACTACATCCACCAGAAGCCGGACCGGCATCAAGGCAGACACACAAAACAGCACAAGAAGCAGCTCATTGCCAGATGCTGCAAACCTTGGCAGGCACCCCATCATCGATGGGCACCACACCGCAGCGGCCACCAATGTGGAGTTTGCGGAATTCGGGCGCACCAGGCTTTGACTGTGCAAGTCCTTGAGGAGCGCCTCAATGAAGAGTGCCCGCAACTCAGTGCTGAGGAGCACTTGCCACCTCCAGAAAAGCCCCACCAGCCAATGCCCAAGAAAATGACCAGGACCCAGGTCATCAAGCAAATCCTGCAGCAACAGGAGAACCATCGACCACCTCCGGGGCAACATGAGCTGGAAGAGACAGCAGGCTACCTGAAATGTAGCCGATGTGGCACCAATGTCCATAAACGAAGCAATGAACAACTCTTCCAGGATTTCATTCATGGAAGATGCTTGGGCCAACCATATCAACAACAGCATGCAGGCCACACCAGTCATGTCTTGTGGCAAAAGGGCAACAGAGTCACTTGCACACAATGTGGCATCACTCTTCATCTTGATGGCCAGCAGAGGCTCATTCACACTGCGGCTGTCAAAAAGCCCTGCAAAAGTTCAGGAAGTCAGACTTCCACACCACTCACTGAACTCTTTCGCAGGCAAACAGAGCAGGCATCACAAGAAGCCTCACGATCCTCCCATGCACCAGGGTCCAGCACCCCACCAGAGGAGCATGAGGTTGAGCAGGCCAAGAAACCCAGACTTGGTACTACTAACACCAGGCACCTCGGTGAGACCAGCGATACAGGCCCCACCCCGAGGAGGTTGCATTTCAACACAGACCTCGATGCAAGGACACAGGCAACTGCCACAGTCCCAACTGCCTTGGCCATGACACCCAGCCCTTGGGCAGATGCAAAGGACAGCAACGGCCTCCCTGGTCTCCATGACCAAGGACCAACAAAGAGAAGCCCATCACAGGCGGCTCTTTCGGACGAGGGCAACCAGCAAAGATCGGAACATGAGTCCACTCCGGCTCAGAGCTCCGCACTTTCGGAGGAAGACCCACCTGAGGAAACGATCGAGGTCACGTACTTCTGAGTGCAAGCAGCCCTGAGGCAAAGCCCTAGCAGCCCGCCAAAGGCGAAAGAACCAATAACCTTTAGGAGAAAAAAAAAATACATACATACATACATGTCCTTTTCAAAACAACTCCAAGTCTACATCAGACTCAATGTTTCAAAAAGGGCATTGAGACTTTGCTCAACAAAGCCCAACAATGAGCCCATCCATGATGGACTACAAAAACAAGTTCGACCCACGTCTCAGTTGCAATATTCCCTGCCTCAAGTGCTTGCTGGGCTGTCTGAACGTCCACCTGTACCGGTGCAGCAAGCCCGTGGAACATTCCAAGAACTTGCCATTTCTCTCACCATTCTTCGACTTACAGTGACTCCAATGGCCTGCAATTGTCCAGACTGCACTCGGAGCTGTGCAGCTGCAATCTTTTCTTTCTCCAAATCCTGTCGCGGAATCAGGACCACCAAAAACATCTATATAAACAATAACATCCAACCAAGTAGGAAGTGAGTCTAGGCACCCAGATTATCCAGCTGCATCAAATGATTCTCACTTGACGAGCCAAGATCATCTAAAGATCAGTGACTACTCAAATGCATCACTCCGGGCGCCTCGAGCGCTTTCTTGCTGCTTTGAAGCTGCACCTGGCACCATCAAAAGGCACCACTGCTCCCAATGGCAAGCAGACTGAAAAAGACTTTTAAAAAAAGTTGTACATTGACATGTACCTACACCCTCACATTTAAGGCCTCTGAAGCTCTCACACCACATGCAGACTTTTTAGTAGGAGATTGAAATGGTCTTCGTGACCTTCACAACCTTCCAAAGGTCATCTACAAGCTGCTTTTCTTCAGAACCCGTTTCTCAGAATGTCGTGAAAAAGGCCTCCAACTGGTCTCGGTGTGTCTCAAGCTGGCTGCTATTCGTTCGTACTTGTTCAAGCTCCTGCAAGCCGCCAACAAACATGGTAGTCGAGGGAAAATCAAACATTGGAACCGACCTCAAGTGCTTGCTTCATGCTCTCCAGCTGCGCCTGGCCAAATGACACCCAATCCAGGCAGAGTGCAACAGTGTGAAACCCGGCATGCAATGCTGGACACACAAACAACTATGTAAACCCGCAAACCAAGCCTCGAGTTGGGTGCTCTTCTGTCGCTCCGTCTCCAACTCCTCTTCGTATTAAACTCAAGATGACACAAGTGAAATGACCTATTTGGAGAAGGGAAATTGCCCAGATAGTGAAAATAGACAAAATCAACCCAGCCTCATGTGTCTGCTTCGTGTTCTGCAGCTGTGCCTGGCACACATCAGAGGCCCTGGGCCCTGATCAAAGAAACTCTGCCCAGGGCCTTGATCCTGGCCCTAGGAAATAGTGTCTATGTCTGGGATATCTATTTCTTGGACAACTGGCACTTCGGCATATGTCACATATATATATATATAAATATATATGCCCTTTTTCAAACGCTTCCTACTCAACCTCGGATCCAACGTTTCAAAGAGGGCATTGAGACTCTGCTCAACAAAGCCCAACGTTCGCCCCATGTCTCAGTTCCATTATTCCCTGCCTCAAGTGCTTGCTGGGCTGTCTGAACTTCCACCTGTACCGTTGCAGCAAGCGCGTGGAACATTCCAAGAGCTTGCCCTCTCAATTTCTCTCACCATTCTTCGACTTACAGTGACTCCAATGGCCTGGAATTGTCCAGACTGCACTCGGAGCTGTGCAGCTGCAATCTTTTCTTTCTCCAAATCCTGTCGCTGAATCAGGACCACCAAAAACATCTATATAAACAATAACATCCAACCAAGTAGGAAGTGAGTCTAGGCACCCAGATTATCCAGCTGCATCAAATGATTCTCACTTGACGAGCCAAGATCATCTAAAGATCAGTGACTACTCAATTGCATCACTCCGGGCGCCTCGAGCGCTTTCTTGCTGCTTTGAAGCTGCACCTGGCACCATCAAAAGGCACCACTGCTCCTAATGGCAAGCAGACTGAAAAAGATCATGCGATGTTGTACATTGAGATATACCTACACCCTTACAGTTTAGGGCCTCTGAAGCTGTCACACCACATGCAGACCTTTTTAGTAGGAGATTGAAATGGTCTTCATGACCTTCACCACCTCAAAACCAACATCGTAAATGTTGAGGATTCATCTTGAGGGGAGCCTTTTCTTCAGAACCTGTTTTTTGATTTTTCGCAAGTCTCGGAAACTTTTCGTGGTGGCACCCTTGCATAGCGATGGCAGACGTGATATCTCTGGTGAAGCAAAGGCCTCCAACTGGTCTCGGTGTGTCTCGAGCTGGCTGCTATTCGTTCGTACTTGTTCAAGCTCCTGCAAGCCGGCAACAAACATGGTAGTCGAGGGAAAATCAAACATTGGAACCAACCTGGAGTGTTTGCTTCATGCTCGCCAGCTTTGCCTTTCAAAAGACGCCCAAGCCGGGCATGTTTCAACAGTGTGAAACCCAGCATGCAACGCTGGACATACAAAATAACTATGCAAAACCGCATTCCAGCCTCGAGTTGTCTGCGCTTCTGTCGCTCCCTCTCCAACTCCTCTGCGCATCAAACTCAATATGAGACAAGCGCAGATTCAAACAACTGCAATTTGTGCCTCGGATGTTTGCCTTGTCGACTGAAGCTTCACCTGACAAGGGGCCACACAGCCAAGTCAGCATCTTCCTGGTGCACTCTCTTAGAAGTTCCAAGGGTGGGTTTATCAATGAAATACAATACTGTAACTAAAGGCCACTGATTTGACACGAAACAGGGCCTCCAACTGGTCTCGCTGCAACTCAAGCTGGCTGCTCTTTGCTCGTTCCTTTGCCAGCTCCTTCCAATTCAAAGCAATAAACATTATGCATGCAGAGGCGGGATGGTTGTCGTGGGTCAAAATAAATTGGGTCTCCCTGAAAGATAGAACTGGCATACTTGGAGAAGGGAAATTGCCCAGATAGTGAAAATAGACAAAATCAACCCAGCCTCGAGTGTCTGCTTTGTGTGCTGCAGCTGTGCCTGGCACACATCAGAGGCCCTGGGCCCTGATCAAAGAAACTCTGCCCGGGGCCTTGATCCTGGCCCTAGGAAATAGTATCTATGTCTGGGATATCTATTTCTTGGACAACTGGCACTTCGGCATATGTCACATATATATATATATATGACTCAAAACAATTCTAACTCAACGTCGGACTCAATGTTTCAAAAAGGGCATTGAAAATTTGCTCAACAAAGCCCAACAATGAGCCCATCCATGATGGACTACAAAAACAAGTTCGACCCACGTCTCAGTTGCAATATTCCCTGCCTCAAGTGCTTGCTGGGCTGTCTGAACTTCCACCTGTACCGGTGCAGCAAGCGCGTGGAACATTCCAAGAACTTGCCCTCTCAATTTCTCTCACCATTCTTCGACTTAACTCCAATAGCCTGCGATTGTCCAGACTGCACTGCAAGCTCCGCAGATGCAACTCTTTCCTTCTCCAAATCCTGTCGCGGAATCGGGGTCACCGATGCAACTCTTTCCTTCTCCAAATCCTGTCGCGGAATCAGGGTCACCAGTCACCAAGGACATCTAAACAATAACATCCAACGAAGTAGGAAATGAGTCTAAGCGAACATTTTGTCCAGCTGCATCAAATGATTCTGGATCACATGACGAGCCAGCAAGCGGACTGAAAAGAACATGCGATGTTGCACATCCAAGACCTACACCCATCAATTTTAGGGCCTTTGAAGGTCTCGCACCACTCACAAACAGATCTTTTAAGGAGATTGAAATGGTCTTCATGACCTTCACCACCTCAAAGACAACATCGTAAATGTTGAGGATTCATCTCTTTGAGGAGCCTTAACCAACTGCATCTCTTCAACCAAACACTGTGGCTTTTGTGGTGTCTCTTGAGCACGTGCTCATGTGCCCGTGTGTGTTGTTGGTCGAGTCTAGTCTAGTCTAAGGAAACGCAGCTTGAAAGAGATCCGTCTCTACAAAGATCAAGAAACACAAAGATCAAGATCAAGGGGGTTCCCACCCTGACTTGCTAGGTGAAACTCCTTTGACCGACAACACACCTTTTTCATCAAGGGCTTGAATCGATCCGTCTGCGCTTCACGCCATCATTGTCCTCTTCCTTGGCCGTTCGAGAGAAGGTGCCAAAACGGCGGACTCCAAAATCGCTCGAATCGCTGCTTCACAATCCGACTGGTTGAACTAAGTGCGCCGGCGCGTTTCAAATCATCAATGACCTGGTTCACCACATCCATGTGTTCCTCCTAAGTGCTCAACTGGAGACTTCACTCGTACCAGTCAGAAAAAGGCCCACCTGTGCGTTGCCACTTCGGAGATATGCCACGAACTGCTCGTAAAACCTCAATGAACATGTGTGAAAAGCATCTGGTCAATCATGGTTGAGATCAAAAACTGCTGCACTGCACGTTCCTCACCTGATGCTTATGACCACACTTGAGTCACTGGACATGTGACCTCCTCCTACTTATTCCTTCGTCCCGAAAAAGAGATGTGAGTAAAAGAGATTTGGGGATACGGGATAGGGCAAACCAATTACAGCCAATGGGTCTAGTCACACAAACATTTGTAAGACCATGTAAGACCTCTCAAATTTCCACCGCGTTTACCCCGATGCGAGGGGGGTCACAACAGAGCCACTTCAGTGCCTGCGTTCCCTTGCGATCTCCCTCTAGAGGTCCAGGCAGGTGAAACTCCTCGCTAAAGAACTCTCTGATCACCAACAGACTATGTAAAACGATACGACTTCACCGACGTGCCTTCCCGAATGGAAAAGGCTTCCTTTTGCAAAAGAACATGCGACTTGACCACTTGACTGTAATTGGAGAAACTGTAAAAGTATGTAAAAGTGAACTGCCACAAACAATGCTGCTTCCGGATTGCAGTCTTCTTCTCAGCCGCGCCACACTTTCCCAGTCTCTTTGGGGTCCACCTCTTTGAGGAGTTCGTCCACATCACCTTCAGACTCGCCCAAGAGCTTCAGGAGGGAGTCCCTGGAGATGTAGCCCTTGCCATCCTCGTCTCTCCGGAATTTTCACTCCAACCAAGAGCCTAATAGCGATGGCCTCCAACTAAGAGGAGTTTGGGAAGACTTGATTGAAGAGGACGTGAACACACTTTGGCACAAGGCTCGACATCAAAGCGGGCAAAGACTGCACGCAGCATCTGATCGTGCCTGAGATTTGTTGCAAAACACTGGAAGCACTCGACTCGCGCGGTTTCATGCGGTTTCTTCAGTTGGCAAAGCTCACCGTGTCTTAGGCGTCAACATCGCAATGCGAGAAGAAACCATCGCACCCAGGAACTCGCTGTAATGCACCTGACAAAGCCCGAGAACACAGACACCATGCACCGCGAGTCCAAGACTCCGACATCCACAACCTTTTGTTTTGTTTGTGATTTGATGAGTTTTTCCTTCCTTCCTTCCTTGCTTCCTTCCTTTCTTTCCCTTTCCCTTTCCCTTTCCCTTTTCCATGTCCTTCTTCTCTTCCTTTCCTTCCTCCTTCCTAGGTCCTAGACAAAAATTGCAACGGCCCGACAGAAAAGAATTCCTTGTCGTCAACCATCCACCATGCAGCCGTTTAGTGGGAGGAGAGCAAGCGACGCTAGGGGACGCCTCATCGCAATGCCCACTGTCCAGGGCATGGAAGATTTCTGCTGCCTCCTCAGGTCGGAGCTCAACCCTTCAACGACCACTGCTTAGAAACGCGAAGAACGCTTAAAACTATCAACATGCAATGACTTAGCATGGTTTGTTGGGAAATGGTCGGTTCCTAGCAATTGGGATAAACCGGCGTCACTAGCCAGATACTCATCCATCTAGTCTGAGGTAGCATCTGCAAAAGCTATCTTAGTGTCACGTGGGCAAACAAAAAGGAGGCCATGGCTAGTAGGTTGGAGGCCATCGCTAGTACAGGTTGGAGGCCATCGCCAGGGTGGAGGCCATCCCTATAGCAGGTTGGAGGCCACCGCTAGTAGGTTGCAGGCCATCGCTATTAAAAGGGTAGAGACCATCGCTAGTAGGTTGGAGGCCGTCGCTATTAGGTGGAGGCCATCGCTATTGGGGTGGAGGCCATCACTATTAGGGTGGAGGCTATCGCTAGTAGGTTGGAAGCCATCGCTATTTGGGTGGAGGCCATCGCTAGTAGGTTACAGGCCATCGCTATTAAAAGGGTGGAGACCATCGCTAGAGGTCGTCGCTATTAGGGTGGAGGCCATCGCTATTGGGCAATCGCTATTGGGGTGGAGGCTATCGCTAGTAGGTTGGAGGCCATCGCTATTATAGGGTGGAGGCCATCGCTATTAGGTTGGAGGCTATCGCTAGTAGGTTGGAAGCCATCGCTATTTGGGTGGAGGCCATCGCTAGTAGGTTGGAGGCCATCGCTATTATAGGGTGAAGGCCATTGCTATTGGGGTGGAGGCTATCGCTAGTAGGTTGGAAGCCATCGCTATGTGGGTGGAGGCCATCGCTAGTAGGTTGGAGGCCATCGCTATTATAGGGTGGAGGCAATCGCTATTGAATGGAGGCTATCGCTAGTAGGTTGGAGGCCATCGCTATTATAGGGTGGAGGCCATCGCTATTAGGTTGGAGGCTATCGCTGGTAGGTTGGAAGCCATCGCTATTATAGTGGAACGATGAGTGTCATGTCTGCAAACAAAAAGGAGTCGCCACAGGAGATCCGACCGCCTGGTCCGGAATGTCGAAGCCGCTCAGGACGTCCCGGAGTTCGTGTAGCCGGATGGTGCCACGACGGGAGGTGTCCAGCTCTAAAAAGGCATCGACCACCTCATGGTGAGGGGATCGAATGGGTTTGCTTGGAGGACCCCCAAAGAGAAAAAGACAGGTTGGAAAAAGAAGGAAGGATACGGAGTGGCCCGGCCCCTTCAATCTATTGAACCAGCTCTTTCCTCTCACTTTAGATTTTTCTGGTTCCGGAAGTGTCCATCCATTTGCAAAGAAGTCACAATATGTCGCAATCAAAAAGAACATGGGTTACAAGAGGACAAGCTTCCAAATTGGAGGCTGAATTCTCCACAAGTTCAGCAATGATTCCACAATTATTTCATGTTCCAACTGAAGTTTGTTCTAAGACACTGATTTACGCTCTTCGTGCGTCAACGACCATGCCATCACGGAAAGGCAAGCGCGACGAAACTTGGAAGCATGCTCAAACCGCCTGTCACTGGACTAAGCGGCTGAACAATCAACTGGAAAAGCAGAGTGACCGCGCAACAGTGTTTTGAATGGCCAGAAATGCGGATTGTTGTTGGCTGGGCAAAAGCGGACAACCCCAGCACCACAGCCTGAGGGCATCAACTACAGATCGATCCATCTTGCAAGTACCCAGAGGCATTCGCTCACGCTCCTGCAGCCAGGACAACAGCCTCTCCAACAAGCAGTGTGAAAACCCTCGATCAAGTTTGCATATTTTGTTTGAATGACAAAAGTCCATGCATGACTTCACTTCAGCGGTGCTCACATCTGTGTGAATATATATATATATATATCTGTGTGTGTGTGTTTCAATCTATTTCCGGACTGAAACTATATATAGATTGGGTTACAATTCTACGCCTTTTTCCTTATAGAGTTGGAAAGGGTTTGGGCCTGCTGCCGCAATCGAGTCTTAGCACGACATACAATGGTATGAAACTGAGTTCTTAGTGTCCTGGAAAATAACTTGCGCGATCTCGAACATGTCTCCATTCCTCTCGAACTTTTTTGATTCCTTTTTGGATTTCCGTTTGATTCCTGTTGACTTCTATTGATTCCTATTGGTATCCTGCTGATTCAGCAAATCATACCTGTAACTGAAATATAGAATGCCTAGGGGGGGCATCCTAAGCGCATGGGCCCTACTGGGTCATACCTTAGGGTCAAGGGTTCTTAGGGTTAAGGGTTCTTAGGCTGAAGGGTTGTCAGGGTGAAAGGTATTTAGCGTTAAGGCTTATTAGGCTTAAGGCTTAAGGGTTCTTAGGGTTAAGGGGGCTTACGGTTAAGGGTTCTTGGGGTTCAGGGTTTGTGGGATGAAGGGTACTTAGGGTGAGGGGTTTTTAGGGTTAAGGGTTCTTAGGGTTAAGGGGTCTGATGGCTAAGCGTTCTGAAGTTTCAGGGTTCTTGGGGTGAAGGGTCTTTTAACTTGCGTTGAATTTGGGCATGGCTTTTGTGGTTGGTGGGCACTAGCAATCACCTGGCACAAAGAAAGTCAAAACATGCAAGCACAATGCAACGCATTCAAAACAAACAAGATGTTCTCTTTTCATGCACAACAAATGAAGCTCAATCACTTTTTTCCAATTAGAAGCCAAAGTTGCTGAGGGCATTACACCCCCAGCTTGCCGGTATATGGTACACGTGCTTCAAGGTGCGTGACACCCATTCACTCCAGCCCACAACCAAACGGGCATGGCCATTGCAGCCTTGCTGCTGTAGCCTTTGCTACTGCGCTGTGACTTGTCTTGTGGGCCCCACCCATTTTGGTACACAAACTTTGGCTTTCCCGTTGGCCTCTTGCGCCCCTGGTTTTGATGCAAACGATGGCTTCTTCTGGTCCCAACTCTGTTTCTGACACCCCAGCAATCTCTTCTGGTTGGTGAATGGTTCCTGCGCCTGCCCTGCGTTAGCGTGAGCTCTGTCAATCAATGCTTTACAGACCTCTGTTATTGGCTTTCTGGGTCTTGAAAGATGTCTGCTGGTAGGAGCGTGGTACGCCTGGTGGGAAAATATACCAATTTCCTGGTTTCAAAGCTTGGGTCGCCTGCTTGGCGAGAATTAAACATGTTGCCCCTCTCTGCCCAGCCCCAGGCTGCCATGATATGTGCCTTGGCCTCATCCACTGGCAGCTCGACACCTTTGCTGGTCATTTGTTGGACATGCCGTGACAGATTTGTGGCCACAAATCCTTCAAGGAGTGCGCTGTGTCATTGGGCGCTTTCACTATGACTTCAACCCTCCCTCTACAAGCCCGGTCGCGCCTTCTTTTTGTTGGCTATGTCTTGTGGTCTGGATGGGTATTGTATCTCCATGCTGGTGAGGGCCAGCCTGGTGTGATGTATCAAGTTTTGCACCTGGAACATCTTGCATTCAGGGCTCCGAAAGGGGCCTGATGCCAAAGGCTTGCCTTCCAAGGTCCCAAACACATAACCTCCCAAGGCTCTTTGCGCGCCTGGATATCAAGAGCGATCAATGAAAGTGCCATTCTGGGTGGCACGCAAAACAGCCAAATGACACCTTCCTCTTTGATCATGTGACCAAAGTCAGCTGCTGTGTGGGGCGTTGGTGTGTCATGGAAATGGCTGGGTGCAAGTGTCTCGATCAGGCACCAGGTGTTGCTTCACGCCATACCTCCCCACAAGTAGCAACAGTACTATAATAGCAGCAGTATCGTCGTAGTGGCAGTCGTAGTGTTTCATGGCGGGCGCAGTACTTTGTGGACCTTGCAACGCACATTTCATGGCAGGCGCAGGACTTTGTGGATGTTGAAGTGCAGAGTTGGTGGCCAGCGGCAGGCGCAGGACTTTTTGTGGACCTTGAAGTGCAGATTTCGTGGCAGGTGTAGTACTTTGTGGCCTTGGGAGTGCAGATTTCGTGGCAGGCGCAGGACTTAGTGGACTTTGAAGTGCAGATTTCGTGGCAGGTGCAGTACTTTGTGGCCCTTGGAGTGCAGATATCGTGGCAGGCGCAGGACTTTGTGGACCTTGAAGTGCAGATTTCGTGGCAGGTGTAGTACTTTCTGGCCCTGGGAGCGCAGATTTCGTAGCAGGCGCAGGACTTTGTGGACCTTGAAGTGCAGATTCCGTGGCAGGCGCAGTACTTTGTAGCCCTTGGAGTGCAGATTTCGTGGCAGGCGCAGGACTTTGTGGACCTTGAAGTGCAGATTTCGTGGCAGGCGCAGGACTTTGTCGATGTGGAAGTGCAGAGTTGGTGGCAGGTGCAGGACTTTGTGGATGTTGAAGTGCAGAGTTGGTGGCCAGTGGCAGGCGCAGGACTTTTGTGGACCTTGAAGTGCAGATTTCGTGGCAGGTGTAGACTTTGTGGATGTTGAACTGCAGTTAGACAGATAGAAAGATAGAAAGTTACATTGATCGATAGATACATAGATAGATAGATAGATAGAGATAGAGATAGATAGATAGATAGAGAGATAGAGGAGGCATTTGCTTGGTTAGAAAATTTTGCACCGTGGAGTTCACCTTAAAATGATTGATTTCGTGGCAGGCGCGGGTGTCGGGGATGAAGTGCAGATTTCGTGGCGCGGGGGGGGTTGGGGGGGAGCGCAGCGCCCCCCCCAGCAGCACACCAGATCCAAAGGTGAGCAGCTCGCGCTTGCTTGCTTGCTTGCTTCCTTGCTTGCTTGCTTCCTTGTTTGGTTTCGTCTCTGCAAAGCGAACAAAAGGAAAAGCAAAAGCAAAAAAGAGAAAGGAGAACAGCTGCGAAAAAGAAAGAAAAAAAGAAAGAAAGAAAGAAAGAAACAAACAAAGAAAGAAAGAAAGAAAGACGAAGGACCAAGGGACTAGCGGACCAGTGGACCAGCGGACTGCAGGGGACCAGCGGACCAGGACCAGCGGACCAGAGGACCAAAGGACCAGCGGACCAGCGGACCAGAGGAACGGCCACCTACACGACTGGGAATTCCAAGGGATTTCATCGCACAACGAAAACTGATTCAGTAAGTATATATTTTTTGATTCGGTAAATATTTTTCTTTGATTCGAAGTTTTTTTGATACCTATGCCGGGTGCATGGGGGTGGCCATCCACATAAATTGCCAAGGGATAAGGACACAGCTGGATAATGTCCTGTGGCCTTTCAGGCATTAGGTTTAGAAGAGGCTGTGCCAGCAAATGATGATCCAGAAGTACTCCTTCTGGGAGCTTCACACCAAGCTTGCAAAGCGTCATGTCCAAGTCAATGGGGTAGTGCACTTGGGGTGTGCTGGCTTGAGCCTGGGGGTTTGTATGGAAACAAATGACCCCTGCTCAATTGCTTCAGGGCATCTCTGTGGAGCAGGCGATATGCTGGGTTGAAATGGGGGGTGATCTCCACCATTCCTCCAACAGCTCCGTTCCACAGACCTGGCAAGAAGTGACCAGTCATGTCCACAACTTCCAAGGGCAGCATCCCTGCCAGAGGCATAGCAACAAGAAAGCTGAGACGACCTTGCACTTGAAGCTCGAAAATGGCTACATACAAATGACCACTCAGCATGCAACTCTCCTACAAGCAATGAAGTAGGAACAGCTGGCCTTGCGCTTTATCTTCTTCCTTACTCATTTCTTATTAGTTTGTCTTTTTAAATG
>CAXIVM010000011.1:0-14232 GCA_964035705.1 Porites rus
ACTGCAACGATTCTCATTGTCTAGAGAAGGCTGCCCTCAAGCCGAAAAAGATATTGTCTTTGTGCCACTCCTTGCCAGACTCTGTACCTGAACACTCGTAAAGCCATACTATTGCGTAGCCAAGTATGACCCTTCAATCTCCTTGTCCAACTCAGAATCCAAGTCTGCTGCACCTTGACACTATCTTGCATGGCTGATGCAAGAGCATGATGAACCATGCAAAAGAAATGGAGGAAGCAGCAGCAAGTAGCCAAGCAACACGAGTCAACACGAGTACTCATGAAACATGAGTCATCGAATAAATGAATGACTGTCATTCATTTCATTGACTTGCACTTAAGCGCTTCTGACTCAAAGTATATGAATTCCTGAGCCGTGGCACTCAACAAAGAAGGCTGCGGGAATTCTTCTCCTCGTGCACATTCTAAACGGATAGCCTGCTTCATCAGACAATACCTGCCAACACAAGGAGTAGAGTAGTTGCCAGAAAAAAACGACATGAATCAGAACAATACAGGTTCCTGGCACAAAATCGAATGGAGAGCTCAGTGTGTTCAGTCCCTCTATGTATGTGTAGTAATCCTTTCTATTGAAAAGGAGACGAGCGCCCTGTCTGCGAGCCGCCTTCTCCACAACTCTGGGCTCTGGTTCCTGTAGTAGGAAAGCAGTGTCTGTGGTGAATGGCGGATTGACTAGACTGTAGGACACTACTAGGAGCAAAGGGCATCGCTACTAGGAACAAGGACGCTACTAGGGGCTCCTGGCCTTACTATTAGGAACAAGGACGCTACTAGGAGCTTTTTCATTGCAGGCCTGTAGGCTGCCTGCAACATGAAGCCGCTGGGCACCTTGGAATAGGGATGTTACGCATCATTGAAAATCCTCCCGTTGCTGTTGCCACTCATACTCATCATGGCATGGATCACCTCTGCATAAAGAGCCAACTCATGCAGCTCAGCGCAAAAAGCATAGCAACACTAAATTATCCAGCTCTCACAGGAAGTTGTGGACCTGCATGTTGAGATTTGGCATCCGCACGGGACAGCGGTTTTTCGCGGCACATGCCCAAGAGCAGCCATTCACACCATGCAGCCTGCGCCAGGAACTGCTTCAAATTAAATCTTTCCCCATCTGGACAGTCTGCACATTCATGTCAATGTGTTCTAGGATTGATGAGGTCTAAACCAAAGAGGGACAGGGGGAATGAAACGGAAGTGAGAAAGAAACTAGTTCTATCTCGCATTACCATGCCTCCAAATAGTGTTTTCTGTAAACTTGCTGGTGGAAGCTGGCTACAACAGCGGTTGAGGCCGAATCCTGCCTACAACCTCTGTCTCGGGTCCTCGGACGAGGGCAAATGGGTGAAACAAGAAGAATTCAGAACATGTTCATGCGAGCAGGAAATTGCTAGTTTGCTTCCAGTACTTCCTGTCAATTGCGCGGGACCCAAACCCATTCATTGACAACAGGGCAACGAAGTTTGCTCACATTGGTGTCTCAGGTTTCGGCCAGTTGTCGTGGGTCTTGTGGCTGTCGTTCAGCACTGCTTGAAGCTTTGAAAGCAAGTCCTGCTGAGAAGGGCCCAAACCCAGAAGCTGCTAGTACGTGTTTTACCCAAAAACTGGAAAGACAAGCCAAAAATGCCAAAGCTGGCCAGCTGTCAAATTGTTGGAGAACCTGCCCCTTCGACAAGGCTCACACGCACAAAAGAAAGTTATGCCAGCATAGTAGACCCCTAACAGTTGCGCGTATTGGCATCAACTCCTTGAATTCCAACCATAGTGGGTAGTGGTAATGCTTGTCATTATATATTCCGATAGCCTCCAGCTGTTTGGGAACAGGATGTAAACAAAAAATGATTGAAAACAATAGTTCCTGATGCCAGGGTCACGTGTGCAAAAAGCAAGGGATGATAAAATCCAGGGATAATATCCAAATTTTGAAACGCTGCATCACTGTTGAATCTATGTATGGCCAGACAAAAACGTACCCCCACAAGGCGGTGGAGAAAGGGAAAGCGGTGTGGCCAAGTAGGGACCAATCAATGCCGGACAAAGCGGTAATGGCCAAGCCGGACACACAGACCCAGACAAGGCGGAGAAGACAGGGCCCACCGCGGCCGCACCTATTGTGGCCAGCTTTGTTTTCCTAAGAGAGAACCCCAACAGTAAACTGCTTGGGGAACAAGAGGGGGACACAGGGTTAGCAAGCGTGGCTGGAGGACAGCAGGAGGACACCACGAGGACAAGAGAAGGACACGGCGTTCGCCACCGTCGCACGAGGACAGCAGGAGGACACCAAGAGGACAAGAGGTTTGTTTTTGTTTGTTTCCTTCGCGGCATCAGGTCGACGCCTGCGGGGCTTCCTCGCTTCGGACGGCCTGTCGGCAGGGCCCGCTCCTTCAGTGGAGCCTTTCCAAAAGCTTGCTACTCCGGCCAACTTGCATCTAGTTGGGCCAGAAACTCCGCAAGGCCTAGACCCAGGTCGTCTGGCTCTTCAGCCGCCCGGACCCTCAGGCGCTCTCACTCCGCGCTGCAGCAGCTCCTCGCCAAAAGCCGCAGCGCCCGTCGCCAGCCGCAGCATACAGCACCGGGTCCTCGGCCTCCAGCAAAGCGCCCTCCATCGAGAGCCAGAACAAGATGTCTTGTTGGTGTGGCTATAGGTGAAGCCAATAGATACCTCACCTGTCCGCCGGCCTCGACTCCATCAGCACTTGCCCAGTTTGCGGGATCCCTCTCATGAACACCAACCTCTTTGAGGAGCATGCCAAAGCATACCGCTGGGACCTTTGGCAACTCGGCATGCAGCATATGCAGGAAACCTGGCCGCAATGGACCGACGAAGTCCTGCCATGTGTTTGGTGTAATGGTTCCCTCGTCCACACATGCTTGCAAGTCCAGTGTCTTTTGCTGCGGTGCGGCTGGCGTCAAAAGGATGGGACCAAGCTTTCCCCCTTGGTCATGGCATTTGAGCTGCGCAGCCTCATCAACTCTACGTTCCCAGGTGTTATCCACATAACGTGGTTGACACCATCCCAAAAAAAGTGGCTGGTGAAGGAGAGCAGCTCTTGTTGCCCCTCACAGTGCCAGCCTGTCAGCCATGCCTGAGTGGCGTTGTCTGGAGCAAGTCCAGTGTGTTGCTGGCTCGGCTGCACAGGGATTGAAACATTGCTGCGCCATTGCTGAGATCTTGCCAGAAAAGGCCTCGGCATTGGAGTTGAGCCCAAAAGAAGGCCACCACAGTGGCGTTGAGCCAGCAAGCATTGTCTTGGTTGACCAGCCTCCAGCCCATCACCATGGCCAAACCCCTGGTCTAGGAAGAGCGGCCCATGTCCTTTGAGAAGCTGTGTCACCAGCTGTGTCGGTCGAACCATGTGCTGACGAAGCCTGGCTTCCACCAGCATCCAATCAGAGTTGCGACTCAGCCACGATGATGTCTCGTACAGGCTGTTGTCCCGAAGGCTGACCTGGATCAGGAAGGGAATCACTGTCTTTTTGGATGACTGCGGTGGTTGTAAGCTCTTGAACCTGAGTACCTCATGAGTTCCAGGAGCTCCTCCAGGGCTTTCTGAATCCGTTCCCCCTTGATAGGGGTCTTGTTGGGCTACATCTGAAGCTTCTCCTGAGTCGGATCCCATTGCAGATATGGCCACAAGCCCTCCGGCGTGATGATGAGCTGCTGAATCGCCTTCTGCCAAATGGGGTCTTGGTTGTCCTTGGTTTGCAGCTTCGTGGGTCCAGGATCTCTTGGATCACCATTTGCCCCAAGACCACGTGTAGGGGTTGTGTGTGGAGGTTCTCTTGGTCTGCTGGTCTTTCCACTGCTGTGTCTGGTGAGGATGTTGGGCATGAGGGACACTCACCTGCTGGCAAAAAGAGCAGAAATTGGTCTGCGCTGGCCAGCGCCTGCAATTGTGACTCGTGCCTCAGAGTCAACGAGATGAGCTGTCCCACGGTCTGCGGTCTGCTGAAGCGCTGCCAGTTGTTGTGTCTGGTTCTTGTTTTCGCCTTTTCCCTCGCCCTTGCCCTTTCCCTTCAGTCGCCCTTCTGATGGACCCTCGCCGTCCTCTTCCGGCTTGGCTCTCTTCAGTGGGGGGCGAGCCAGCAGGCCTCCCACTGCATCCTGGACCTGGTCCATCCAGTCGGTTTCCTCCATGTAGTCCATCTTGCTGGCAAATGCGGATGTAGTGGGCCAGATTGAGGGCCACCGGACACCACTCTGGGATGGCTTGAGCGACGCACCATCGGCAGCAGCCAAGATCAGGGCATTGCACTTGATCATACGTGGACTGAATGAGTACGTGTGTTGTCTCCAGGTGAGTGGGCAAGTCATCCACTGGCAAGTGCTGACAGGCAAGACATTGTGCTTCAAGGCTCGGACGAAGATGCGGTTGGCGCCAAATGGAGGCATAGTTGGCTGCTTCAACCAAGGCTTGCAAGTCAGCAGGTACCTGAGGCCGGAGCAGTGGTTGAAAAAATGTCCAAGGGCTCCTGCCTGCAGGACTACTGGACACTTGTGTCCAGATTTGGCAGAGCGAGGCACTGGGCAGTAGGAGTGAGGACCATCGGGGATGCCCGAGTGTAGGCCTGATGGATCCAGGCCTGGGCCGCTGTCATGGTCTCAGCGTGTTGATGGTACAGGTGCTTGGCAATCCCTGTTGTGTTCTGCCATACCGTCTCCCGCAGAGGCTACATTGTTGCTGAAGGGCCTCGCGTAGTCTGGCGTCGGTCAAGCCAGTCTGTTGGAGTGCCACTAGCACATAGCTGTTGGACCCAAGGCCATTGTTGGGGGACATGTTCACCGGCGCCCCGATTGGCATCAAAGCGTTGCAGGCCAAGGATTCGACGTGCATTCGTAGCCCGTAGAAATTGTTGAAGGTGGTCCCACAGTGGGCGCACTGTGTGGCGCCATTGGCTGAGTCGCGGGCTGGTTGGAAGGTGGCCTCAGGGGTCTCGGCGCCAGCCTGCGCTCGGAGCGTGGATGGTGCTAGCTTTCTCTGTGGAGGGCGTGGTAGTGCAACCTGTTCGTCAACCACGTCACTGCCCCTGAGTTGGTGGTGTTCGAGATACGCTACTATGGCCAATTGGCTGGCTGCTGGACAGGAGTGTAGCCGATTGGTGTTGTTGTGGTAACCGCCCGGGCTATTGGACTCGAAGGAAGGCTGTGCGGCATATGCCAAACTTTGTGATGAAGGCGGCTCAAGTGTTCATGTATTGCTTTTCCACTTGGTTGCCATTGGGCACAAAGGATGCATCTCTGTCGAATCATGTCCAACACCCTGTCGTCCCCACAGCTCCAAGCCAGTCTTGCTGTCGGACCACCTGCCGTAGTTCAGGGTCATCAGCTGGACATGGTCTCTCCTGCGAGGCGGCGTCAAATTTCTGACATCGTCCTAGTGAGATGCGCTTGATGAGTCCTGACCACTTCTGGAACTGGCCGAGGCAGTGTTGGCATTGGGGCATGTCACCTGCTGCATCACGAAACACTCTGTACGGTTGTGGAGGTTGTTTCTGTGGAGAGTGATTACGAGTTATGTGCTGCATCAGAGACATGTGGGGATGGCATCACTATCGAACAATGGGGACAGGACCAGGTTTGCTGGACTGCCCTCCTTCATGATGGGCAGCTTGGGTGTCAAAGCCTCCAAAATTGTTTCGAAGTGACTAGCATACGGCAGTGTGTGCAAAAATCTTCTCGTGGCAACACAAGGGTTAGGCCTGATCTGTCATCCCTGAATGGAGTCCAGGTCGCGCAGAGGTATTCACGAATGCTGGGTAGACCCAGGCGTGAGCGAAGAGCCTCAGTGGTTTCCCGTGCGATGTGAGAAGGAGAGCGAGCAATACGTCTGAGATTAATGGCGCGCGTTGCTTCAAGCACTTCCACTCCCTTGGGGGTCAATCCGCTGGCGGAAAGGCCAAACACATATGAGCTCTGACACAGCTGGTCCACAGTCGGACTCGGCTCCAGAGGCTTAATGCGTGGCGGCGTTGGAAAAATGGTCAAAGACGGGTGTAAGTGAGGCGGCCTGCGTGTATTTGATGCTTCAAGGTCTGCAGTTCGAAAGGGCCATAGCTGATCTGCGTGCCAAGATATGTATGCTTGTTGACCCAGGGAATGAGACAGTCCCCTTGGTGGCGGGGCACGACTATGTATTTGACTCCTTTAATTACTCTGGTCCATCGTTTGAACAGGCCCGTCACCTTTGAACCAGACATTCGGAGCAGGATGGCTGTTTTACGCAGGTTCACAACCAGTTGGTTGGCCTCTAACAAGTTGACCTATTTCCCAGACTGCCTGTGGGAGATCAGTGAGTCGCGAAAATTCCCATTTCATCACTAGATCATCTGCGTACGAAATCAGGTGCTCACGCAGCCACTCCAGCGGACGGTCAATGCTGGCTAGAAATTGCATCAGAATATCAATCAAACAGACATTCCATTGGAGGGGCGAGGCTACGCAGCCTTGTCTGGTTCCACGTGTGGGGACCAATTGGCACGTCTGGCCCCTGTGGGCTATGTGATAAGCAGCACCGTTCAACCATGCAAGAAGCAAGATTTTCAGGTCGGTGGGACAGTGAACTTGGTCTAATCCTGGGCCTAGTCTTTCCCGTGGCATGCGGTCAAAGGCCTCTGAGAGATCCAAACTCAAACATAATCCACTGCCACAAGTTCTTTGTGGCCCTCTGACTCCTGGCGCGAACGGTGCGGCAGTGGGTAAAGACAGCTATGAGTGCATCAAAGGTGGATCTATTGGGTAGGTAGCCTAGCAAGGGAGCCTGACGTAAATCGGCAAAACATGCGGACGAACCTTCTGCATCAAGGTTTGCAGCACACATTTGCCCAGGATATCCGTCAGGGCAATTGGCCTGACGTCTTTAGGGGTGCGCACGGCACGTTTGGCAATCAAGGTAAGCCAGGCTGCCTGCCATGTGGTGGTATAGTGACCCGGCGGTCACACCACATGTGGGTGAGGAGTGAGTGGCACACCTGCGCCAGTTCCCGCGCTAATAAGCATCTGACTGCTGCTGGTTGCAGCGAGCCTGGCGCCACAGCCTTGGTCAGATTGACTTTGGACAATTGGTATCGAAGGTCATCGACTGTGAAGGGCATTTGTGCCAGACGGACAGAAGGACTGGGCAGCTGAGGGGTTGACCCACAGTAGACATTCTCGAAGCGCTGACGAAGGAGGTCCAGTTCGACCTCAGGGCTTTGGGCCAGCCCGTTTGCAGATCGAAAACGAATGGGTCTATTGGCTGCTTAGGACTAAGAGTGCGGACAATCATGTGGAGCTGAGGTTGGTCATGAGCCAAGTCTGCCTGAGCCGCACGTTGCATTTGCTCTTGAAATCGGTCTTTCTTCTGTCGTCGTGTGTGGTACAGCATGTCCTTATGCAGTCGACTGTGCTTGGTGGCATGAACCCAGGCTTGGAAGCTTGTACGAAGGTCGGTAATCACCATGCGCCAGAGCTGATGGTAGTGGAACCACATGGTGGCAGCGTACCTGTGGCTTTCGGGATGCTGCCAGTCCGGGACAGTCGAATTGGATTGTGGAGCTTGCTGCCAGTATTCTAAAGTCCATTGACTGAGTTTAGCTAGGTGAGACCAGCTAGGGGATTCCGCTCCCAGTCGGGCACTGGCCCTGTGGGATGAAGGCTTTTGCCAGGCTTCATCTTGGGCCCGACGGTGCATTTGCAGATCCTGGCGTTGGGACCAAGTCCATCGGTGAGTCTGTGGTGGTTTGTGCATTTTCTGCCAGACCTTCCAGGAGACCGGTAGACTGCAGAGGATGGGCATATGGTCACGAAGAGCTCTCCAACCTGCAACCGGAAAGGACTTGAAGACCCTGCTGTGTCTGACTTGTTCATCTTGTTGACAGCGTCTCATTAGAACATGATCTATGGTGGAGGCGCCGCCTGGACCCTGGAAGGTATGAGCACTATCGTGAGGTCGGACCGTGGCCAGCGTACGCCTGCAGCACAGTTCACGAAGTTCCCATGCATCCTGCGGTTCAGGTGTCTGACGTTGTAGCTCAGTATTAAAGTCACCTGCTAACACAAGCACATTCCTGATAGGAAGGTGAGTGAGGATGGTGTCCAGGGAGGACCAGACCTCAGCTCTATTATCATATGGACGGGCTCTAGTGGAGGTGACCTCGGTCGTGTATTGGTATACTTGTACTGGTTCAAGAGTGGTCTGAGCTAGGCGGCATTCGACGTGCTGGACGCGGCCGGGAAGTGGTGTGGAACTTGACAAGTCCTGACTTCGGCACAAGCGGTAGCTGACTAGGGTCAAGAGTCCCATGATCTCTACGGTCCTCGGTTCCGGCAGAGAGGACCCAGTACCCATGCGTGCTCCAGTCTTTGGTCGTGGACCAGCGTGTGCCCTGAACGCAAACGATGTCAATGGCATGGTGAGTAATGTACTGCATGAGTTCTTGCCAAGTAGCACTGGTCAGTCCTCCAGCATTCCAGGACAAGAATGCGCAGCGCTGACCACCACGTTGCATGTGCTTGCCCTGATCCCGGTGCAGGAAGGGAAAGGTGGTCCAAGTCGATTGCAGCTTGGAGCAACAGGTCGGATCTGAAGTCAGGGGCAGTGCATTGGGCAGAGTCTGGCTGAGCTCCGACTTGGTGGTCATCAGTAGGCGGCCCTTGTACGTAGTGCACCCATCTCTCGACAAGCGGTGCAATGCTCTCCTATAGCTCTGACTCTTCTTGGTGCTCCAGTCTGAGCTGAGCCCTTTTGCCCCGATGGAGCCTTCATAGTGCTCTATCCCACGATTCTTTTGGGGGAAACTAGTGGGTGCATGAGCAAACTGGTCTCCTCTCCCCCCTGTCGTGGACCAGGAGGAACCCTCACCTCCCATGAACCAAAAACTCTGCGATTTCTTTCCAAGGCTCGGTGGTTCACACCCGGACTTGGGACCGGGATGCTCGAGCCGCAGCCAGCCGGCCGTCAGCAGCAGCAGAAGGAACTTGCCAGCTGCCACCATAGAACGGCTCCAGTCGTCACGGAAGTGGGATGCGTCTCCCCGCTAGTGGGGGGCTGGCTTACTGGCCATCTCGAGCATAGAGGCTTGGAGGACAAGAGGAGGACACAGGGTTCGCCAGCACAAAAACAGGAGAAGGACAACAGCAGGACAACTGGAGGACAACAACACCCAGACAAATCTTAAGTTCCCTACAAAACAACGGATCAAATCAATCATGCGAAGAGCTCCTCTGCCGAGTCCCAGCTTCTTGTTTGCTACTGCTACAGCTTCTACCTTCTTACTCTCCTCTTCCCCCGTACCTCGTTTTCACAACCTAAACCATCAAACTGGGCCTTCTTGTCGGCCTTCCCCTGTCCTTGTTGGTCACAGCCACTAGACCTTCCTGGTCCGGGATCCAACCATCTCGCAGGTGCGAATCGATGTTGGCATAGGTGTCCTCTCTGGAAAGTGCCATGAACTTGAACAACAGTCTTTGAAAGCCCTTGGAAGTACAAAGAATGTCAGCTGCTAGACAAAGGAAATCAGTGTGCTGTTCTCAGACTGAGGTTGACTGTAGTGCTCGCATCAGTATTAGTATGTTCAAGAACTACAGGCGACAGATATTGAAGCAACCCTTCCACAGTTACACTTAATGCTTCAGTATGAGTGGAAAATTCCAGCCATGAATGAGTGAGTTTCAACCAACGACCTGATGCATAGCCTCTCCTCAGCATAGTTGGAGCGATGCATGCTAAGCTTGTGCCCGCCTCAGCTAACTGGCACCTGTTTGGATCAATCGACTTGGATGTTGCTCTGTTGCACCTTGACGCGTTGACCTGGGCAAAATATCTAGAAGTGGCATCTGCATGCCATTCTACCTGGAGAATTATATAGGTCAAATCACGGAGTGCGTTGACGCAACGGAATAGAGACACAGAAAGAAGCTCAAACAAAGCCTCTAGCCCTACCCTGCTTACGAGGTCCTTTAAGCGAGATGGAACTCCGCGGGGCAGCCTAACTCACCCAGCTCTTGCTCACGAAGAGATCTGTGAGAGAAGGAGAGAAAGAAGCGAGATTCGCTGAGGCCTCAACATTTGCACAACACACCTAGCATCTTGCGCTGGTCAGACCACTTGGTCTTGGTGCTTACGGAGAAAATGTGGGATACCCCTTGCTAATGGCATGGTGGCGAGAAAGGGTCTGTGTAACAGTCCTGTGCAAGAGGCTATGTACAAAAGAGACCTGTGCAATCTGCCAAGCTTGACGTGTGTCCTGCATCTCCTGTTCCCATCCTTCACCGTTCACCCTCTGTTTCCGGCTGTTACATGAGCATGACGTCACCTCCTCCTCGCTTGTCCGGGTCAAAGCAAGTGCAGCTGCAGGTAAACTCCTGGAAACTCTCAAGGTCACTACAATCGAAGACAAGCAAAGTAAGTGACAAACCAGAAATAGGAATGCTAGAATTATGCACAACATTCGGGCAAAATGAAGCTGGTGAGGTGATCAACTTCGAGTTAGCAAACCCCTAGCGATTGAACTTTTTGCTGACAGGTCCAACTAACTGCTCCTCCTCACCATCCTCCCCGTTGTTTTTTAAACGGATGCGGAACCTGCAGCTGTTCGCATCATCTTGTCAAAAAAGACGACCGGGTCTCCAATGTCAATGCATCAAACGGTTGAATTTCACTTTTATTATTGTTGCATATCATGTTGACTTGCTGCGATGGACGTTTGCTTGCAAAAAAACTTCTCACATCATCTAGATTGAAAATATACTGGTAAGAACCACGAGATGTTTGTTCTACTGTATACGCTGCAGACCCGACAAAAAGTGGAAACCAAACAAATTCAAACTATATCAGATCACCAGACAGTTCTTGTGTTCAATCCCTGCTAATGCAAAAGATAGAAATGCCTGCAGTGCCGTTGTGCTCCCGATAATTCCAAACCCACAGGCAATGCTAGCCCCATGGCCTCCAAGTGAGTTCAAACAATGAATTCTCACAGCTGCAGTAAGGAACAAATGCCAGGGGAACAACTGGCAACACCAAATGAGGAAACTGCAACAGTTGACATCATAGAAACCAACAAGGTCACCGTGGAAGCAGGTGTGCTCAATGCGAGGAGAGAAACCTGTCAGAATTCAAGAGCGAAGCACTTGGGAGCTCAGAATGAATTCTCAACACTACATTTACATGGCATTACAACATGAATTTTCCACACTCCAATTTGGACAAATTATATGTGCCACTTGCCAACAGGACAATGTTGCCAGGTTGCCACGCCTCTGCGAAGTGGGCGAACTGGCTAAAATTTAGGAATCCTGTGCAAGGACCACCGGCCTCTGTCCAGGCGTCCTGGCCACATCAAAAAGTCTTCGGTGGTGCCGACACAGGAAACTACAGTAGCGGACCTCCCATTCCTCCAAGAGTCACTGCGATTGCTCCCGGTTCCCTTGTCCTTTATAAACAAATCCATGCTGAGAAGTAGTTGCTGGTCATTGGCTTGGCCTACTCTTCGGCCTCTTTTGATGACTAGCTCTGTCATGTGTTCCGCGCGGCTTCTTTGAACTCAAATCATGCCCTAAATTCGTTGGCATTTCACCATTTTGCGCTTGTCCTCCACAATCCTTTCGTCTATATAAATAAATGGTTTCATGTCCTGTGCTTCACTTGTCCTTGTGTTCTGTCAAGTTTGGATGATAACAAAACTACCACAATACAAGCTGTTCAATACTTGGGTGCCTGGCAATCGTCGGAATGCAGCACTTGGAAAGTTATATATATATAATCATATATAATTATCACACTTCCCTTTTCCGCTGTTTGCAAAGTTGCTCTACTCTGCATTGCAGAGGTCTATAGCTGCAGCTACCGTAGACAAGGAAGCCGAAGTGCCACCAAAACACTGCACTGACAACAAGCAAGTCGAGTACACAGCCAGGTAGCACTGAGCGCTTTGGGAGGCCCAGGGCGGGCGAGAAGCTTGAAGCAAACAAGCTGACCTCATGTGATACTGACATCACACTTCCCTTTTCCGCTGTTTGCAAAGTTGCTCTACTCTGCATTGCAGAGGTCTATAGCTGCAGCTACCGTAGACAACGAAGCCGAAGTGCCACCAAAACACTGCACTGACAACAAGCAAGTCGAGTACACAGCCAGGTAGCACTGAGCGCTTTCCACTCCTATCTTCCTGCCTTGCACAACACAGCATAAGGGCCCGGAAACAAATGCTGTAAAATCAGGGGCAACCCTGAACTCAAGGATGTGATCCTTTGTCTCGTTTCTGCTGAAAGGTTAAAAAGGAACAATTGGGCTGCAACTTCTTGTATGTAGTATTCTAAAGTTCTAAGCCGGCTCCAACGTCCCTTCCATTGTATCTGTGCAATATTAGAAGTTTCCAAATACTCATGGGTTGCTCCACTCCCTCTCAAAACTCCAGGCGTAGCGCCTTGTTGCGCCTGTCGACGCGGAATGCCCAAATGGTCACACAGAGCATTCCACTGTCTGCGAAACACGGCCGTGGAGGCCGGGAAGAGCTTTTCTTCAAGTGGAAGGTGAGCAAAAAACACACCTGATCAGGAAAATCAGACTGATATCTTCTATTTTTGCATGTTGCCTTCGAGCGAATCGAGCTGTCTTGGGGTTCTTTATGAAAACGTACAAACAAGGCTGTTGTAGCAATGCATCTTCGGGGAATACAAGATCACGACGCGTGAGGGCTAAAATCTCACTGGGGTGCAACATGCCCCCAAATCCCAAAACAACGGAACCAGCAAAGGAGAACCATCCCCACAACAATGCTACCGCAATCAATGCTTTGAACACGGGAGCTGACAATACAGCTCTGCATTGTCCAGGTTCTTCGAACTGCCAGCGTAAATCAACTTGCCACGCTCCGGCTAAGTGCCTTTTGACATCTGGGAAAAACTGTTGCACCGCTGTGATAGCATAGACCAAAAGGTATCTAGGTTTTCCCTCACGAAACAGGGCCAGACCATATGCGCGAAGCGCTAGGTTCATGTTTTCTGCATTAGCGCAGATTGTGTCAAAATCAAGCTTCTGCTGAAAACACCACTGCTGAAAATCATGAAAGCATCGTTTCATACGAGTTGAAGTAGCAGACGCAAACCCGCCAAACAAATCAAGCTCGCCTCGGGGCGTATACTTTCGATCAGCAGTAGCTTCGCCACATGGTCCAGGTTCTGTCCACATCTCCGGCCATGAGCAGAAGAAGTCGAATCCACCGGCCTACGGGTCGTGACCACTTGGCCAGAGCTACCATCTCGTCAAAAGGGGCAGCGTCGCCCGCTTGCAACGACACCAGCCCAGGAGCCAAAGGTCGAGAGGGGCCCCGAACCTCGCGGTCACGAGATGGCCCATCCGCTCTGTTCCAAGCTGAGCGACAATGCAGTGTGCCAGGATACAAACCCCCTCCAATGATGTAACCCAAAGAACTGCGTAGAATGCGACTTAAAGCTTGTGAAGAACTCCGACCTTTTGCAGCCGCCCCCATAGTGACCCTGCTATCTAGCAACCCTAAAATTCGACTGTTGGGATGTTTCTTGCTGCAATGCTTCAACCAACTCTTGTACGTACGGCATTCGAGACAATTGATGTGTCCTCCCTTTTTGAAGCGAAAACGAAAAAGCTCTTGAAACGGCATGCTCTCGCATATGTCCTCGACCCACTGAGGGTCATCGTACCACATCCGTGCCAAAGAACGATCGGCCTCGGTGTCATGATCTCCTTGAAGAGAACAGCTGGTCGCTCGAACATCAGGCACGGCCCCACACGTCAAAGCCGCACGGCTTCCAGTGGCCATGACCTGGCAGAGCGGTATAGGGTACGAAGCCGAAAAACTGCTCACTGCTTCTCCAGGTTGTGGCACTCTTCCATAAACAGAAAAAGCGTCTGGAGTGCACCGATCGTTGAACAGTTTGATGGATGAGGAAGTAAAAGAACCTTGAACAGTAAAGCGCCGGTTCTTAAAATTGCAAGTGCATTTGCCAGCCAGGATCCGATACCGCGGTTTGTTGTGTAGCCACTTACTCGGTTTGTTGAACCCGGAGCCAAAGGAACAAAAACAGAATTTCGTAACCTGGCACCCCAACTCTAAAAGCCGCAAGAATGCTGCTAGCCGAAACATCACCGACCCACCAGGTTGTTCAACTGAAATGAAGCTACCGCTGAGTACGGCCAATGTCAGCAGGAAGGCGGTGCGTACCGCCAGCATGGTTTGCTCCAAAGTTTTGGGGTCGTTC
>CAXIVM010000012.1:0-25000 GCA_964035705.1 Porites rus
TTTGTAACTTGTGCCATAAACAAGCTCATAGGGAGTTGCACCTTTGACTGGCTGAAATCTGTTAAGCACCCAACTGGCATGTCTTGTTGCCCAAGTCCAAAGTGCATGGTCTGATCCAATCTTAATGCCAAGTCTTGACTGCACACCGTCAATGACAGTTCCTGCAAGCTTTCTCACCCTGTCAACTGTGTTTCTGACAGAAATGAATGATCTCCAAGCTTCAAGTTACCCAATCTGGTAGTGAGTCCTAGACTGGCGCTCCTGTAGGTGATTGCTGAATACCCCGACAATTGACTGAAATTCATCACCTTTGCTTCCCAGTGGCACAACATGAAAAATCCAGTCTGGCTGTCAATTGCAACTAGCCGACATACTGCCCTTGCTGACTTTGTCTCTGAATCCCTTGCTCTTGCGTAGCAAAAGTCAAAGCTTACCTCAGGAATACTTCCTCTCTTTACTCCATCTGTTCTCTCACGGTGATCTGGACGTGCTCGATGCTCACTGCGCTTCTTACACCAATTGGCATATAGCACGCGCGTCAATCTGTGCCTTGCTTGAGTTGCTTCATCTGGCGTCTTCGCGACACTTTGTCCTAATGCCCCTCTTGTTTCCTGAGCTTTTGGCTTCACTCGCCAAGCTTTTGGCGTTCAACAATTCCATCTTCACTTTGTGAGGACCTTGGTGTAGACCTTCACCATAGAGCCACTGCCTGAAATGCCGAGAAATGAACACACTGCCCTCAAATTTGCCAAAGAAGAATCCTGAGTCGACTCTACTTCGTTCACCAAGACTTAGTCTACATCCATTGGGCTTAATTGTAACTCACATTCAAGGTCCTGAGCTTTTTCTCTAGCCTTCTATAATCTATTCTATGGCCTGCTGTACTTCTTTCTTTCTCTGTTCTCTGTTCTCAAGTTAGCTGAAGATTGCGATTGAAGGAATAACTGCATCATCATCCCAGAATTGCTCGTCAAGTTCCTCCATTTTCATCACGCTTTCACAATTCATGCGTTAACAATCTACCTCCTCGTTTCACCAAAGTGGTTCTCGTCAGGTCTGGTGACTCCTCCACCTCTGGAATGACTGTGGGATCCACGAATCTTGAAGTCAATGAGCTTCCAACTACCAGTCCATGCTCATTGAATCTCCAAGCTGATTCTCTTTTTCCAAAGCTTCAGGTACTTGCGCCTCCAAGCAGTTCCCATCTTCATCTCGAATGACTCTCATGCGGCCTTGAACTGTCAAAGAGCGATTTTGTAGGTTGAGCGGTATCTTCAAGTCACCATTCTCCAACATTGCTCCCTGCTGTTGATTCCCCAACCATGTTCCATCAACCTTCCAACCTCTGAACTGAAGATCGCATTCTCCTAGAGAAGAACTTCAAGGTCGTGCAAGGAAATTTCAACACGTTTCGCACCTCCTGTGGGGGTACGATTTCCTTGTGCATCTTGTGGCTTGGTCTTTGTGCTGAATTGCAAATCTACTTGGCCCATGATCTGCCATACTCAAAGGGGATAATGCTATATCAGCTCCACCGTCGATAATAATGGCCACATCCTCATTCTCTTCCCCAAGTCTCCCCACCATGGGTTCATCATCTGAGATGTCAATCTCCTCAACTTGCTGGAACTCTGGCTCATCATCATCATCATCTCCAACGTAGACATGAACTACTCGAATACCTTGGTCTTCTAGCTCATCATCTCCTTGTCTCAAGTCAAAGATGATTGGCTCACTTTTCTCAATTCTCCTGACCACTGGCTTGGTCTCTGCTGAGCTACCCTGCTGGCTCACACTGGCATGTTGTTGACCAACTGTATGACACTGTATGGGTAGTCATTGACGCTCCTCCTGAAAATGAATGGGCTTGATCACTTGCTACCTGTGGAATATTGTTCCTCCAACAGTCTTTAGAAAGATGTCCTGGCTTTCCGCAAGTGTAACACGTTGCCACACCTTTGCCTGAGTTGGTCTGGGCCTTTACCTTTGCCCTAGCCACCAAAAGTGTAGCCCACTGCTGGGAGCGATCCCATTGCAACACTCGTTCCCTCAAAGTCGAGTATTGAACATTGTCGCCAATTGTCAAGTTCAAGTATGATTTGAGTTGCCCACCTACACATCTCAAAAGAATAGCAGATTTCACCTCTGCCTGAATTGTAGTCCCTGAATTGACTGTCTCATCAAATACTTCTTCAAGCTTCAATAGTTGAGGTTGTAATGCACTGTTCATTGAAGATGCTGGCCATGTAGTGGCTCAAGAGTGCTAAGCCTCTTGCCAATGAAGATGGTTTCAAAGCTTTGGCTTTATTCAAACTCCTCCAGGCACCAAATCTATTGGAGTCCTCTACTTCCTCTCATCAATGAAGCTAACATTTCATAGAGCTTGCTGCGCCTGGTCTTTTCGGCCTCAGTTGCCAAGTCCATGTCAAATTTGTCAGTTGGCTTCTCATGAGTTTCCTTCAATTCAAGTCCTTCATGTAGCCCTCATCAACTGCACTCAAGTACTTCTCAAAGACCCATGACCACTCTCTAAGCGCCTTGATCTCTTCTTCTTCTTGTGACTTATGGTCAAAGATGTTGGGCTTTGCTATCAATTTTGACCTATCTGTTGTTGATGACTTCTTGTCTTCAACTGCTTTCTTCACTGCCTCAGCTGCTGATGTTGTTGCCAGCGTACTCTGAAGGATTTCTCTGATGTCCTCCATCTTCTCCTTGTACCAATGCCTTTTGGCACAATGTACTGGGTACAGAGTGTTGCTTGCAACAAATATTCACCAGTCCAGCTGTTTGGGTTCCAATTCCCCAAATCTATGGCTCGATTCGCGCCCGGGATCCCAGTGACCTAGGGGCTTTTCACTCAACGCTCCAGAGGGGTTACCTCCTTCTCAGCTCTGCTACCATACACACTTTTCTCGATACTCACAAACAGCTACATCAAGCTGAAAACTCTGTGACATGCAATCTGATCTATCACACCATGATGCTAGTGATGTCATATTTCTAGACACTGATTCCTATGGAAAAAAGGAAAATGTTATTCAATGTGACAATGCAACCTAGAGGTGGAGCAGCTTGCTAAGATGGTGGGCAATTACACTTCCGCTCTTATACATGGAAGCCGGGGACTAAAAAAGGCCTGAATACATGGCACTGCAAAGCTATATGTCTGGCTGCTATGTTAGGGAAAGGTCTATAAAATGTAGGAAAGAAGCCTAACATGGAAGCAGAATGAAATCCATGGAAATGCACAGTGTCCATCACTAACATGGAAGCCGTACTGTGTGTGTGTTGGCTTTCCTGTAGCTATCAGTTTGATATCCTTCAGCTTGATATATGACTGTAGTGCTAAAATACTCTACAGTGCAGTACAGTAGGTCATTTGGCTCGGGGCGACTGCACATCCTTCATGCAGCTTTGAACCCATCCAGGCCAACGACAGCTAACATGGAACCAAAGCAATTGAGACATATACACGTCTCTTCCCAGGATAGACCTGTGACCCTGCCAAAATTGGATGACTGCTAGGTTAGTGTTTTTCAAGAAAACACTCATTGTACCACTAACATGGCACTGCAGATGCTGCTAAAGTCAAGCAGCGGTGGTTTCTAAGTTAGTGTATTTTCTTTAGTTGGGGCTCTGCTAACATATATCCCAATTGTTTTTTGGCCTCTCTGCTTCTACGTATGTCTGCAGAAGAGTAAGCGGAAACGGTCCATCAAAAGGCCAAGTGTCTGGTAGAGCAAAATGTCCACAACACAAGGGCAAAAAACAAACTCACCAGACGGGCAAAGGCAAAGGTGGTTCACAAGCAAAGTGTGTGACACCTCTGGGACAACCAGGACATCTTGTTCCTGAGTGTTTTGCAAGCACCGCACGCACATGAAACTCATGAGACAGCTCCAAAGCTGCAGGATGCCGGCGCTGCGCCCACTCTGCGCCCGCATCTTCGAGCACATCTTGAGAAGCAGGACTTCGCTGATGGGATCAATGGTTCGGGAAAGAGAGGAGGAGGTGAGAACATGATCTGCCGGCTGATCCATGTGTGAAATAATGGAATTTGAAGCTGAAAAGGACGATGATGTCCGAGTCAGTGTATGGCAAGCAGCTGTCTTTCTGGAAGAGGAAGTACATCATGACTGGAGGGTCTTTTGGTGAAGCCTGGCCAGTATGCCAGGAACATGATCAAGACCATTGAAGATGACTTTGTTTCCGTACAAGAGCTTCAGCTGTAGGATGAAGAGTGATCACCTATGGCTCCTCAATCGACCAGCGGATGCAAGGCAATACGAAGATCAACATCAGCCTCAGTACATTCCACGCTGTCAAGCAGAATACGAGCAAATACGGTGACGTCTTGGACGTTGGAAGAACAGCGTTGCAGGTTGGAGATGTGGATCTTCAAATCTTCTCAGCGCTTGATAGGACGTGCTGCGCAACTATCAGCAGTTCTCCTGCCACGACTCTTGTTTTTGTGAAAGCTTGATGCGAGAGCCTCATTTGGATCAAGCAAGCACCCACAACTCTATTTGGAACGCACGCCACGCAGGCCTTGCTCCAAAGCAAGGCCGGCGCGAGATTTCCGTGATGGTGATATTTCCACGACATCTCGGACATCTTGCTTCCGCCCCTCTTCCCTGGTGGGTAGACTGGGCCAATGATGAGGTGCGTCATGCAGTCATAGGAGTGGCAAGCCGTTGTGGCGCGAGGAGAAGGTTGCAGTGTGCTCTTTGGAACTACCTAGATTAAGACTGCTATCAAACGTGCAGACAGTGGTACGAAGCCATCGTCAAAGAGTCGCTCCAAGCTTTTGCCCTAGTTTCATTTCGCAGCGAGTTGGTCAAAGAGAACAGAACAAGCACGTTTGATGAGGATTGCAAAGTACCTCAACAAAACACCTTGAGCAGGCTCCAGGAGCAGCGTCGAGAGATCGATTCTTCGATTGGAGTTGGGTTTTTTGAATCCAGGAACTGTTCTTTGCTTTTATGGTGCTTGGGTTGTTGATGTTCCTGCGCTTCTTGGTTTGGAGAAATGTGGCGAAGCTGGAAGACAGGTGGCCGAGCTAGAGGACAAATTGGACATTCAGGGCCAGAACAGTGGTAGTGAGCAGAATGCACCTTCGGGGAACTCTTGGAACACAGAAGGAAGGAGGAAGGACAAGAAAACAGGACAGGCCAACCCAGGAGGCCTACCCAGAAGGTCTCCGGATCTTTCCGAGTGGCCACTATTTGGCCGTGAGATCTTTGCGCAGGAACGCAAAAAACTTCGAACACATGGACTTGTTCAGGCAATGTGAAATGCCTAGGAGGCTTAGTGTGAAGTAAGGAGTGTCAAAGATATGCGCAATCACTGACAAGTGTGCATGGAGGCATCACCAAAGGTGGCGCGCACAAATCCAGGCCGCGTTTGCCCTCAAAAGGGAGGTATCCCGTGGCAGTCTTTGAATCGAAGTTGGCTGCTGGCTGTGAAAAAACACATCACAACATGTTTTCCTCTGGTGCTTTTCCTACACTCATGCAGTTCGTGCAACTATTCTTGCTTGCAAGCCTCTTCAGCTAGTTAATCCAATCGTCTCCATACCCTCCTTCTTTCATAACGCAGCAAATGGTTTGAACAGGGCTCCTCACTTTCGACATTCTTCTTGGTCTTCTTCCTCATAGTTGCTGGCAACTGTCGGCTACAGTGAACGAGGTGTACATATGTAGATATAACAAAACATGATCCGAATGTGTTCTTAATCCTGAATAGCTCTCTTAGACTGTTTTCTGACAGAAATTCCTTACGAAAACGCAGTGTTTCGCGAAAAATGTCTTTACTTTTGCAAATTGTTCGCGAACTCCACATTTAGTGTTCCCTGATCTTTCGCGAAATAAATCTCTACTTGTGCGAACAGGCCTTGGTGAACCTACTGTAGACCTTGTGTCGACGTTTTGATCAACTACCAAATGTGTTTTCTCAGAAGGGTTTGTTCGGAACATTGGTTTCTTCCCAACACAATGATCACTATGCTGCACGCGATGCGTCTCTGAACTTGCCCTTTCCGCTGGGTTGAACAGCCTCAAAAAATTGTCCCAAGTTGCCTCTTAAATCACACGCACACAGAGACTCTCGCACACTCGAGACAATGCGTATTGAAATCGAACGCCACATGCCACACGCCCACCTAGGTATGAACGCCTAAGAGTACCAGGAGTAAGGTATGTAAAGCGGTCTGGCCATCTTAGCGACATCAAAGTACAATGTTCCAAAAAGTCAAAAGCTCCAAGGTCCAGGTTCATGACATCAAAGTACAAGCCACGAGCGGATGTCTGCAGAGCTCAAAAACCGATGCAATGGCTGGTACGTTGTTCTAGAAACAGCAGGGACCAAAAGGAAATGGCGATCATCTTCTCGCAGGTACGCGCAATCTGTGTCCAGACGCATATAACAGCAAGCTTGAAGTGTCTTCGTAGAGCGGTGACTTCAAGAATGCCCAAGACTCCCTGTAACTCCAAGGGTTTCACACACTTCGATGGAGTTTCATTCCGAACGATACTCCAAAAGGTGGTCCGCGGTGCAAGGCCCTTGACTCGATGGAACGGTAAGGTGAAAGGTCGGCGCAATTGAAAACGTTTGAGCATCAGCGTCAACAAGAGGCGACACGGCGGCTGCATTAGACCTTTACGGAAAAGTGGGGTGAACAGCACAGGGACAAACCATGAACCCCACCTCATTATCAAGCCTGGGCCACCTGAAACCTGGGTTTAAAGTACATGTAGATGCGCACGTACACACTAAGGCCAGGACCGATGTGTGCACAAACGAAAGAAAGGATGAGATGACGAGACATGAAGACGGGAAGACATGAAAGAAAAGAGAAGAAAAAGTGTGTGAAGGGGAAAACATGATGAAAAAAGGGGAACCAAATGAAGGAGACAGAAACCGGTGAAACCAAACCTGATTGAAAACCTGTCGCAAAGCCGGCCCCGTTTGTATGTAAACGCGAGGGACGGAGGGGTAGGGCGAGAAGAGAAGAAAGAGTGTTACATTCACGAATACCCCAGAAGGCAGAGAAGGAAGAGGGGGAGGGTAAGGGGAGGCAGGGGGGCTATGGTCCCGACAGGTTCCAATGAACCTTGGCCGCGGTGGCCACGTACGCCGTCCCAAATTGGCTGGCTGCTTTGACCACTATGGTCAGTTCCCGGGCAAGCCGGCGGCGGAAGTTTCCTATAAGAACGAATTGACCTATAGGAGTGTTCCGGTTCTCTCAAACACGCGCGTCCCCCAGTCAAACGCACGCGCTCCGGACTTTTGATCAACACAGCGCCACCTGTGCAAGGTCTGTGCTTCCTGCAGGATCAGCAGCTCACAACAGCGTACTGGGTTGCGTCTATGGCAAAGCAAGATCAGCAGCCCACACCGGCGTGCTGAAGCAACTGGGCAGCTACAAACTTACCTGTTGACAAAACAATCAACTGTAACCAGTGTTGGGTTATGATGAGTGGTGTATGGTGAGTGATGTATGATGAGTCTTGTATGATGAGGGGTGTATGACGAGTGGTGTATGATGAGTGGTGTATGTTGAGTGGTGCATGATGAGTGGTGTATGATGAGTGGGCAGCGAGAGATGACTCAGCAATGAGAGATGACTCAGCAACCACAGATGACTCAGCAGCGAGAGACGACTCAGTCGCGAGAGATGACTCGGCAGCGACAGATGAGTCAGTCGCGAGAGACGGCTCAGCAGCGGGAAATGACTCAGCAGCGAGAGATGACTCAGCAGTGAGAGATGACTCAGCAGGGAGAGATGACTCAGGAGCGAGAGATGACTCAGCAGCGAGAGATAAGTGAGAGATGACTCACCAGCAGCGAGAGATGACTCAGCAGCGAGAGATGACTCAGTCGTGAGAGATGACTCAGCAGCGAGAGATGACTCAGTCACGAGAGATGACTCCTCCGCGTACTAAAGTTGTACTACAAAATGGCCAGTTCTCAGCTTCCAGCTCCGCAGGTTGCTCCGCATACTAAAGTTGTTCTACATAGTCGCCAGTTCTCAGCCTCCAGCTCCCCAGTCACTCCGCGTACTAAAGTTGTACTACAAAGTCGCCAGTTCTCAGCGTCCAGCTCCACAGCTTTCTCCGCGTACTAAAGTTGTACTACAACGTCGCCAGTTCTCAGCTTTCAGCTCTACAGATTGCTCCGCGTACTAAAGTTGCACTAGAACGCCGCCAGTTCTCAGCTTCCAGCTCTACAGATTGCTCCGCGTACTAAAGTTGTACTACAAAGTCGCCAGTTCTCAGCTTCCAGCTCTACAGATTGCTCCTCGGACTAAAGTTGTACTAGAAAGTCGCCAGTTCTCAGCTTCCAGCTCTACAGATTGCGCGTACTAAAGTTGTCCTAAAAAGTTGCCAGTTCTCAGCTTCCAGCTCTATAGATTGCTCCGCGTACTAAAGTTGTACTACAAAGTCGCCAGTTCTCAGCTTCCAGCTCTACAGATTGCTCCGCGTACTAAAGTTGTACTAGAAAGTCCAGCTCTACAGATTGCTCCGCGTACTAAAGTTGTACTACAAAGTCGCCAGTTCTCAGCTTCCAGCTCTACAGATTGCTCCGCGCACTAAATTTGTACTAGAAAGTCGCCAGTTCTCAGCTTCCAGCTCTACAGATCGCTCCGCGTACTAAAGTTGTACTAGAAAGGTACATGGAGGTTCACAAAGCGTTGCACCTGCCACGAAATCTGCACATGGAGGTTCACAAAGTGCTGTGCCTGCCACGAAATCTGCACATGGAGGTTCGCAAAGTGCTATGCCTGCCACGAAATCTGCACCTGGAGGTTCACAAAGTGCTGCACCTGCCACGAAATCTGCACATGGAGGTTCAGAAATTGCTGTGCCTGCCACGAAATCTGCACCTCGAAGTCACGAAATCTGCACCTCGAGGTTCACAAAGCGTTGCGCCTGCCACAAAATCTGCACATGGGCGTTCACAAAGTGCTGTGCCTGCCACGAAATCTGAACATGGAGGTTCACAAAGGGCTTTTCCTGCCGCGAAATCTGCACTTCAAGAAACAAGTGAAAACTCTAATCCCAATGGAGGGACGATTCCGACCATGATCCGAGTATGACCCGAGACCGTCTCGCACCCGTCGTTCCGCAGAGCTAGACTTGCCAGGTTTGAAGCCACCGGTTCTATTGAAAAATACAGCATTTCGTGCGTCCGCTATCTCTCCAAAACGCATTTTCTATTGCGCCTGCCACGAAATCTGCACCTGGAGGTTCACAAAGCGCTGTGCCTGCCACGAAATCTGCACATGGAGGTTCACAAAGTGCTGCGCCTGCCACGAAATCTGCACATGGAGGTTCACAAAGTGCTCTGCCTGCCACGAAATCTGCACATGGAGGTTCGCAAAGTGCTGTGCCTGCCACGAAATCTGCACCTGGAGGTTCACAAAGCGCTGCACCTGCCACGAAATCTGCACATGGAGGTTCACAAAGCGCTGCACCTGCCACGAAATCTGCACCTGGAGGTTCACAATGCGCTGTGCCTGCCACGAAATCTGCGCAGGGACGTTCACAAAGTGCTGCGCCTGCCACGAACTCGAGGTTCACAAAGTGTTGTGCCTGCCACGAAATCTGCACATGGACGTTCACAAGCGCTGCACCTGCCACGAAATCTGGACATGGAGGTTCACAAAGTGCTGTGCCTGCCAGGAAATCTGCACTTCTCGAAACAAGTGAAAACTCTAATCCGAGAATGACCCGAGACCGTCTCGCACCCGTCGTTCCGCAGAGCTAGACTTGCCAGGTTTGAAGCCACCGGTTCTATTGAAAAATACAGCATTTCGCGCGTCCGCTATCTCTCCAAAACGCATTTTCTATTGCGCCTGCCACGAAATCTACACCTGGAGGTTCACAAAGCGCTGTGCCTGCCACGAAATCTGCACATGGAGGTTCACAAAGTGCTGCGCCTGCCACGAAATCTGCACCTGGAGGTTCACCTGCCACGAAATCTGCACATGGAGGTTCACAAAGTGCTGCGCCTGCTACGAAATCTGCACATGGAGGTTCACAAAGTGCTGCACCTGCCACGAAATCTGCACCTGGAGGTTCACAAAGTGCTGCGCCTGCCACGAAATCTTGCCATGGAGGTTCACAAAGTGCTGCGCCTGCCACGAAATCTGCACATGGAGGTTCACAAAGTGCTGCGCCTGCCACGAAATCTGAGTCATCTCACCAGTGGTGTATGATGAGTGGTGTATGATGAGCGCTGTATTGAACCGTTGTTGAATGTCTGAACACGGAAGTTTTGCACACTAAACTTCCTTTGATTAGTGTCAATAATGTCACACGTCATTTGTTCTTCATGTGGTCCTTCTCAATTGTTTCTCCAGTAACTATGACTACTGTACTACTCATTGGTTAAAAAATCATTTCCCTATCACATGTCTTTCATCACATGTCACTTGTCATATGTCATACGCTGGAGTGGGCTGCTCTTCACTGGCGTGGTGGTCTTTCTGGAGGTCTCCCTGGCTTGCTTGTTTGATGGGTGGCAGTATGGGCATTCACTCTGACTCGACAGAGATTCTAATTAAATCGCTAACTAGGACTGGAACCATTGTTGTGAGCTAACTTTGCCTGTCCACCTTAATTGTTATGGCTCAAAGCCCGTCACTTGTCATCTTTCACATTTCGTCATCTGCTTAGCTTGGTTGCCATGCAAGATCCTCGGAACCTCTTGTTGTTGCATGAGGACTGACTTTGACTATGTTCATATAGAATGTCATGTTCACAGAGTCTGGTTCAAGTTTTCAAACGATTGACATTGTGAGTGTATCGTTGATTCATATCATATCAGTTGTTAATTTACTGCAGTGCAGGAAGAGCCAGCGCCATTTCCAGAGCACACAGCGCAGTTTGCCTGCAGTAGCCTTTTGCAGTTTTAATATAACAGTAGTCGTCATTCACTCTCGGCCAAAACTATCAGACTCAGATTCTGAGTTTTGATGATGACATGATGATGAACTGTTCAGCCTGTCGGACCAACTTTCTTTAAGGCAAGATGGCGGGTACAAGATCATGACAGACCATCTTCGAGACCACCCGGTCATTGGGATTCTTGGTGTAAACTGGTAAGTCATGAGGATGAAGTCAAATGGAACTGTAAAAATTGTCATTCATTCACTTCAAGTCACTGTCATTTGAATGCTGACCTCATTTCGTGAGATGTGACTGACTTGTGACATTGACTTACTTTACTGTTTGTTTACTTACTGGAAAGTCTGCAACGACGTTCGAAAAGTGATAATAATGAATGATAGTGTGATTGCAGTGGTGTTACCAGGCTGGCTTGGACTTCAGATTCATCGTCTGGGCATTACTATCTTGACCACCTGATCGACTTCACGCAGAATGGCTTCAAGACGGTGGCGCGGAAGTACCCTGGCATTGGCCCGAATGAGCTGGTGGACAAGTTGAATGAGGAGGCGCGAGCATAAATGAATGACATGACTTGATTGCCTGGTTCAAGTTCAGTTTCTGTTGAAGGTTCTGGTTAGGCTTTGGATGTTGGGTGGGTTACCCAGTGCTTGAAGTTGGTGAGACAAGATTGCATGACTTGCTGCTGTCTGTGTTGGGCAACTGCTCAACATCTTGTCAGCGAGAAACTTTGTCTCTGTGTCTACTATCAGTTGTCATTCCTGGCAGGTTCATGGCTGGCGTGCGCTTGTGAGCGTGAATGGGCAAATCTACATGGTTGCGCCATCGACCAATGCTTGTGATCAGGGCAAGTATTTTTACTTCATGCCAGGCCACTTGGCTGTAGCCATCAGTGAGTTAAGCAGGTATTGGCAGTGTCAGGCTTTAAAATAGCAGAAAGTATGTGTGAAAAAGCAGTTGTGAAAACTTGCTCATAGATTTTGTCAGATCAAATGGAAGGCAATGGGAAAAGAATAATAGTGGCAGACTCATCCACTGAGATTAAACAGCACTGCAAGCCGATTCAGCCAAGGTGATAGGCCTGGAGATGGGAAGATCAACTGGAAGATCACAGGGTTGTTTTTGGAGGATGCAGAACCGGCGATTGAGGGGGGCCATGAGTGCAGCGGAACGCGCTAGGGCCAGCGGCTAGTGGAGTGGCAGGGCTTGAGGGAAAGAGATTGTGCTACTGGAGCTTGAGTTGTCACTATGACGCATGAGACATGTGGCTAACTAATGTTCTGTCACTCTTGACGATGCATTAATTAATCATTTGAGTTGCTGCCCCACTGAATTCCCCCTTGACTCCTTGACTTGACTTGGCTGAATTAAAGTCTAGTTCAGTGTTCTCTGGTCACTTGTCACTTTTCATGTGCTGCCCCAGTGTGTTACCCAATGAATCCTTACTTTGACTCAACTGATTTATGTGACAGGTTTGCGGTGCCTCCAGAAAGGTGTGGCCTGAGCTTTTGGGGGGTGAGTTGGCTAGGCAAGAACAGTCTGAGTTTCTGTACTTCATTCATCAATGACGAGGGAAATGTTTAAGCCAGAATCTGAGTGAGTCTGAGTGGTGGCTATTTGATTGTATCGTAACAGATTCAACTGCAGTCTCAGGTGAATCAGGTCACACTAATGAAGGGCACAATTGATTGGTATTCTGCCGGCAGGTGAGCTGGGCCTGGTTTGGTGGATGGATGGAGAGGCAAGCTCATGGGACGCTGGCGGGAGGGGACTGGTGGTTGGTGACCAAGGCAGCAGGTGAGCTCTCATGAGGTCTTGGCAATGGTTTGTCGCCTTGAAGAATTTAAATAAGTTGATCGATTCAGTCAGTCAGTTGAATTGACGACATAATTATGTTTGCGCATGCAACTCGAAAGTGACAGCATCATTCATTTATGTCATTGCAGCATCCTTTCTAGCAAGAATAGTCTTGTCTGATGATTATTCCTATACAATAACTTAAATCATGATGCCGCAATCAAGTCAAATGCAAAAGGAGTTGAACTGACTGAACTCATTCCCAGGGAATTAAATATTCAGAAAGGCAGTCAGGTCATAATGAAGGATATTGTCTAGGATCCACTTGGAGACACTGAAAACGACTACTTGCTTATTTAATTCATTGCCAACGGTTTCCTGCCATGTCGTCATCATCGGTGCCCATTGGAGCAGCAGCAGCAGCAACAGCATCAGCATTTGGGTCAGCAACTGTAATGACTACTACATGGAATCCGAATACTGGTACTTTTGAGTATCATTTTCCAACACCAACAGGTCAGCCAACAGCTCCTTGGCATTTACATTTGATCTGCCTTTTCTGTCAGTCAATGAGTCTAAATCTTCCACCTTGGCGTGACTATGCATTGGAGTGTGTCCCTAGCAATGCTTCTGAGTATTTGATTGGAACTTGGGGGAATCTAATTGAATTACGATACTCTGACCGCAAGTGTCAGTGCGCTGATGTCAAATTCCTGCCACTTGAAGGGTTTTGAGCGAGTCAGGTTTTGGGTCCTCAAACCAAAGCCCCACCACCAGCACCTGGCCCTGGACGAGCTGCTGGACCTGATGCCGGACATAATCCTGCTGTAAGGCCAGATTACAAAGCACCCCCGCCAGCCCCTAGTTTGGATGACGCTGATAATATATAGTCTCATAAATTATTGTCATCATGTCCTTTCTTATTCTTTGTTTATTGTGTTTTGTGCGCAGCAGGTGTTTGAGGTTTGGCAATGGTTTCTATTTTCCTAATCTGAGGCATTCGCTCCTGTCCAACGATATGCCCAGCCTACAGTTCTAGAGATCCAGGAAGTAAACAATCGATTTATGGTGCTGGAGGCAACGGCTTACTTGGCCTTGAGAGAGTCTTGGCGGATGTTAAGAGATCAGAATTGAACTGCTTACGTAATTAGATTAGTTGGTTTGAAGTTCAAGAACTGCATTGTCACATGGGAGGGTATGTTGTGTATAATGTCGATAGCCGAATATGCCAATCTCATTTCAAAACTGGATATGTATGTACTTGACCGTGTTGAAGAGCAAATTGCTGATCCAGCAGAGCAGAGGTGGTTGAATCGAGAGCTCTTGTCCATTAGGCACCAGATGGCAGAGATCCTAACCATCTCCCAGTTCCTGTGTATATAGGTTTTTTCGCATTCATCACTGAGTATGTCAGTTGCCGTTCCTGATGATCAGATTGTAAATCCTAACAACACTGCATTCAATCCTTGACAATGCTTGAACACTCTGAATTGTGAGATGATGGGATTGGAATACTGCATTGTGCGGCAATTTCACATGACACATCATTTGCCCTCTGAAGAATTACATTTTGCAGTCACTGACTGGGAACTCAAGGTTTAACGATGTTTAGTAATCATTCAATCTTCTATTTTTGACTGGTGATGAAATTTGGCCATTGATGTCTTGTGAATAATTCAGTGCGTCGGCCTTTGAAGTCGAAGTCTTTCAGTGACTTGTGTGACAGCAGCGCATGCCAGTTGCTGACGATAAGAGCCTCGTGCTTTTGGATAATAGAGTGAAGCCAGAATTGAACCTCATTTTCAATTGTGAACAAAATGAAATGGTCATACAGATGTGATGGCACATTTACATGTGATGCACAGCTTTCTTCGTTAGGACCTGTGTTATCTTTGCGCGCATTGTCAACCGTAAGCTAACTGACATGTTAGTGTGGCTGTGTTTGTGTCAAAGAGTGTGTTGTGCTTTGCTGAATTGTTTATATGCGCTCCAGCTCACATGTCACATGAAATCACATGTTATATTTGTCTGTTGAATGTGAGGCTGTCATCAGAGTCAGTCAGTGTCATAGTTTTACTATGTTAATTAGAAGAATCTCATGTAACATGTGACATTTCAACTAAGCAGTCAAAGGTAACTTAGATGTGATTCATTGTAGTGGTATGGACCAAAAGTCAAAGCTCTGTCGCTTTGCAATATCTTCCTCAAGAGTGGCAGTTGGAGCAGTTTGGCAGGACGACATATCAGTATCATAATCTTTGTTGCAGTGACAAACAACTCAGGGCAATCATAAATGACAAGTTTTGATGACTGTATCTAATCTAACTAGAGAGTCTCTTAACTGTCAGTGTCTTGCAGGAAGGGCCAGCAAGCTCCCTGGCAGACTCAGATGAATGTAACACCGACTGTAGTTCTGCAGCATTCATTCTGATTTAGGCCGGCTCTGCTTGAGGCTATTTATATATTTGCTCTACATCCTGGACAAATCTGCGGCTGAGAATCTTGTGAGCCATGTCAGCATTCAATCACATTGTCAGGCTGAAGTAATTAAAGCTATTTGTCATTTGTCAAGCCTGTGGTTGAGACCCTTTCAAAGACAACAACTGTCAGGCAGGTTTATTAATTAGAGTCCTTGCGCTGTCCTCTGACATTAGATAGATGCGACTTCAAGTCTCAGTTCATTGTTACTGAGTTACTTCAGGCACTCGGCTGATCAATTCGCTCAGAATAAGCTGCCCTGGATCCTCCGTGGAGTGCAGAATGGCCTCGAATAGTAGCATGGGTGATATAGATGTGAAATACATTTTGGACTATTAATTAAATTTGAATCAACCGTTTAATTAAAGGTCCTAGCTTGAATTACCACTGACTCTTGTCAGCTGTTTGTCTAGCCCTTTTTGACCCAGGGTGCAAGCATCAAAAGAACTCTCAGCTTCCAGACATCAGTGAGCCAGATTAGTCTTGTCTTCAAAGGTCCAAAGTTTAACTTGGCTGAAGTGGTTCAGTAATTTAATTAATTTCCAAGCAGTTGTGTGAGGCATGTTTGTGATTGATGTGCTTGTATATAGTTTGGCCCATTGCTTCACCTCAGGAGATTCAAATCAATTCTCCAGATGGGAGGAATTGGATGTGGCCTAGACATGTGCTCATTCTGGGTTATGGCACTGGGCCAAATGCTACATGTGGACCAAAGGCGGGGAATGCACTCAATGTCATGTGTACATGCCAGCAGTAGTCATTTGAGCCGCATAAAAAGCAAGTGACCTGAGCTTGAACCTCTTTGGTGATGACACTGCCTTTGCAACCCGGGCAGCACGAAGTGATGGTCCTCGAGAAGAACGACCAGGTCTACCACCTCAAGGCTATTTGGTCTTATGGAGAGATTCCTGAGCAAATTTTCGGTTTGAAGCGGAATTGGGAACATAGACTCATGCGGGAGCTCCCAAAACAGTTCCTTTGCTTAATTACCGCTTGTGTCAATATGTCCAAGACTCCTTAACTAACTGCGTTTACTCAAACACAAATGCTACTTGTGGAGAATCACTGAGTGGACGATGGATGCATTCGATTGAAATCTAAGGGAATCGAGAACAGGACCAAAGGGTGGCTATGGCGATGAATGCGGGCTTGAGCAGGGCATAATGTCACAGGTCTTTGCGCATCCTCAGTTTGGAAAAATGTTTGGCCAACTTGCTTGCTCGTCCTTCTATGCTGGTGAGGAGAGACGGCCAAAATGGCTCATGAGTGTGAAGTTGCGCTCTCATTTAGGTTATGTGCTTTGAGTTAAACCTTTTGTTTGCGCAGGATTTGCTGCAGCAGGGGTTATCATAGAACCCCTGCTGTCTGCTCGCTGCTGATGGCTATCCTCATGGTGTCTTGCTGGGAGCTGGGAAGTTCAGGTGTTCTGGAAATGTTTGAAATGACTCTGACTGTCACATGTCACATGAGTTCACACGTCAAATGAAATGATATCATATCACGTGGTTCACAGCTGTCACATCCTTCAGAGTTGTCTGATGACTGTTGGTTTGAAATTATTGAGATTGATTTGAGGCGCATGGTGTCAGGGTGGTTGTGGCATTCCAAACCCTTGCCAATAATTGGCAGCATGATGTGGATTTGACCTGTGGTCTTGCGAACCAGATAGCGGGGAACCAGACACCTGACTGGTGCCTTGGCAGGCTTGGTGTTGAAACACTGCAATGAACACCGACAAGTCCCAACAACGACCCCACTGAAATCACTGGAACTACTGTAATAGCCCATTCATGCTTAAATTATAGCACCCCCAAGTTACTTTGACAGCCCCCGTTGCTAGCCATCTAAGGTACGGCTTGCTTCCTTCTCTTTTACCTCCAGGATACAACAACCGAGAGGAGTGGATGGAACACTTGAAGAGGACCCTGCGGCTGTACCCACGTGTGTCTGGGCTGATGGAGTACGCGCACCTTGTCTTTGAATTAGAGAACTTGATATTACATTACATGTCATGTAAGTTTGAGGTTGAATTAGACTTTCAATTTAAAGCGCCAAGGCAGCTAGAGCCAGTGGAAAGGCCATTGAAGAAGGTGGGGATAGAGATTGATGTGTGTTCAAGTGAATTTAATTTGTGTCTGTCATTGTCAGAATTTAATCAATTTCACTGATTACTGTTGAATGGCAAGAAGTGTGACATGATTCATGCGTCATGTGATGCCCACAGGCAAGACCTCCAACGCCACCAGCATCATCATCGGCGACGAGTTCAAGTTCCAAATTCCCGCCGACGCCACCACCAATTGGGGAGCCAACCCCTCTCACGCCGCCGCCTCCTGGCAAAAGAGAATACGCAGGACTGGATGCGGCTAAGTATCCTGGAGGCATTAGTGGCTTGTGGTAAAGTATTATATGGTGACGATTAGTATTGAAGACATTGTGATGATGAATCCCAGCTAGTCTTACAAGTGCAGTGTAAGGCTTAAAAGCTCAGGCAAGAAATCCTGAATGATTACAACATCTCGGAAAGTGCTGGATGCTTGCTGGCGACACTGGATGAGATCACTCAAAGCCAGCTCCTGTGACTTGGTCTGTTGGAGGGGAGGGGTATGAGGTGGCAGGTTTGTGAGGAGTTATTATCACTAAATGCAACGTTACTGTTACTACTCTAAAACTGATTACCATGTCTGTTTGACTGTCATTAATAGTATTTGAATTGGAATGATCTTTGTGGCAACCCAGGCAAAGGCTCCTCTACAAAAGGCTCTCGCATGACAAAGAAACATTTGATGGATGGCTCAGCAATGCAGTGAGTGACTTGGATTAACATATTTAAATTAAACAGGTTGGCGCCATTCAGTACACTGTAGTTTCAAGTCAGATTCACATTACAGTTCTGTGTGATGGTTGTAGCACTCAGGAAAAGAAAAGGCTCGCTTGTTTGATCGTATGAAGCAAGGTTTTGGATCTTGAAGCTTAGCTGAACTTATCAGCACTGATTGCAGCGTTGACAGAGTGTGTGCAATTCATTTGCAGAAGTAACTAATAAGGTGTACATTGAGTGGAATGATTGATGCTTTAGGAATGGCGGCTTTGGATGAGCTTGCTTCGGCCTGAGTGCCTGGACCTGGAGACAAAAAAGTATTGTGCCTGCTGCAGTCGTTAGTGTGGGCATTACATATTGTTTGTTGTTGATGATATACATTGCTGATATAGTCCTTGGTTCACGTTAGCTCAATGGGGCATGACAAAACAGAGTGGGCATTAGCGAGCGTGCCAGGCCGGAAAACTTTGTGTCATTGTTGGGCTCAGGTGCCTCAGGAAATTATATCCAGTCTCTGCAGGGGTAAGGCTTAGTAAGTTACTGTCTCTTTCCTGTTTTCCGAACTCTGAGATGGGCAGGGTCATTATAATTATGGTGTATAACGTATTTGGTAAGAGTTCAGATTGTGATTCGATGTGTATATATATAGTGCACGATGTTGAGCTAGCTTAGGTGAAGAAGGTTGGTATAATGTTCATGACATATACATGTCATGTGTCATATGTCATATGATTGCTTTGATGACATGGCATGAATGAAAGTATGACAATTGTTAAACATGTCAGAGTGACCTGTGTATTGTTATTGTTGGTCAGCGACAGTCAATGCAAACTCAGGCCACGTTGCATTTGTGGGAGTGGATGGAAGGACTGCGGTGTGGGAACTTTACTGAACGGTTCTGACCATCATGTTGGCAACTAAGTTCCTGTTGTAGTTGTCGCAGAGTGCAACAAAATAGCTGTGGTTGTCTTTGTCAGTTGAGTTAATATTGCTGATCCAGACTCAAACCGAGAGAATCAGTCAAGTGTGCAGGCAAGCAGGCTTAGGTTAGGCTGCACTCTGTTAGCTGCATGACTGCATGACAGATTGGTCAACAGCATTTTTGCTCTCAAGTCAAGGTCCGTGCTCTGAGGTATCAAGGTCAGGATGGCGGCACCTTCACCTGTTGATGCCACCTGGGAACATGTCTCAACTCGCCGCGCTGTAATGGACTGCTTGTTATGGAAGCCTGGTCACTACGATGTCATTGTCAGCCGCAGTGCAAGTGATGAGAAGTGGGTACCAGTGCCTTGAATAAGAATTCAGTCGAGAGTGTTATTTTACTTGCCTAAATGTATATACTGACTATTTAGCTAATTGATTTAGTTGGACAATAATTAAAGTTTAAAACATGAAATTGTCTGTCGAGTCAACCGTTCAATCTGTCTAGGCATTTGATGATCGGGTCAGTGTGACGATCCATGGGCCACATGTTATGGTGCACATCGAGCCCAAGAAGAGGCAGAGGAATCCTGAGCCTGAGAGCTCTGCCCAGCCTGAGGCTGAGCCTGACTTCTTTCCTCGACCAAAGCTGCGGAGGATGAATGCCAAGACTGTGTTGGATGATGAGCAGGAGCAGATCTTGACCCAGGAGCCAGAGCCAGAGTCCCAGGATCTGTTGCCAGAGCGTGAGAGCTGTTTGCCTCTCAAGGAAGAGGATGACTTTGATAGTTTCCCACTCTCGAAAGTCTGTGCAATCTTGTGGAGAGTTGCTGTTGAGGATATGAATCCGCGATACCAATCATGATGCTCAAGCACTCACTTGTCACGCGTCAGCTGTGTCTGCGCCTGCCTGTGCTGTGTGTACGATGGGCCGCAGTGGAAACAAGCGGCACCGCATGATGCATCCTATGATGAACCCCATGATGGGCATGATGGGCATGAATCCGATGATGATGAACCCAATGATGGCAGGAATGATGAACCAGCAAGAGGAGTCTTCATCAGATGAACAGCCTGCTGAAGCAAAAGCAGCGGCTCCTGTAGCGCCTGCGGCTCCAGTCTCTCAATGTGAAGACCATGGGAGGCAGCAACGTGGTGGTTTGGCGCAGGTCATCAGCAAATCGGTCACGACCATCAGGCATGTGCCGAGGGTTCATTTGAGTGAGATGTGCGAGACGTTGGATCCAATGTTTGAGGCATCGCTGACAAGCGAGCTGTCGGTGGTTGGCTTGTTAGCCCTTGTGTACTTATTCACGCGATTGAGGCCATGTACACAGATTTCAGTCCTTCAAATCTCAGCATTTCAGTAGAGAGCCGTGTTTATTAATGTATTGTTTTGAATGTTGTAATGTTGATGTGAATAGCTACCTATCAGGAATTGTCACCTACTCAGGAATTGTCACCTACTTGGACCTGGCGGAGCGTTGCAAAACGGCTTACACGAGAGTGTGCAATGCCATGGGTGGCAAGGAAGAGTTCACGAGGGTGATTCAAAGTCGCCTGCCACTGGTGCTTTCGGATGCCATTGTCACTGAGCTGGCTAAGGAGTATGGTTGGAAGGATGAATTTATGCAGAAGAAAGCTCCGAAGAGGAAGGCTGCACCACACCATGTTGGTGAGTCTTTGCAAAAGGCCACATCACCAGTTGCTCCTGCAAAGAGTCCTCCTCCGCAGCCTGCTCAGGCAACTTCAAATACTGCTGCAGGTCCTCAGGTGACTTTGCTCCAAGCTGCTGTGCCAAAGGGACCTCCACCACCAGCATGTCCTCCTGCTGTGCAAGCTGCGCAGCTCCCAAATGCTCCTATGCCGCCGCCGCCTCCTAAGGCGGCCAATGTTGCTGAACCACCTGCTCCAACTCAGCCGGCCCCAAAGGCGGCAGCTCTTCCAACTCCGGCAACTGCAAGGAGGTCGCTAGATGCTCTACTAGCCACGGCAGTGTCAAAGAGTGCTCCTGGGGCATGTGGGTAGCCGAGCCTGACACGGTTGCGCAGGCTGTCCAGGGCCAGCCATCCAATGCCATGTCTGATGAGGCAGTGGTTGCGGCTTTGCAGGAGAGCTTGGTTGGGATTGAGCCGCAGCAGGATGTCAGGAGTGTGCCGCAGCAGGATGATGTCCCTGAGTGCATGATTTGCAAAGACTCTATGCGGGACTCATAATTGAATACAGCACAGCCTTGTGGCCATGTCTTCCACACCGAATGCCTCTTGAAGTGGAGGCGTATTTGTGGAATCCAAGACTTGACACGGTGCCCAATTCATTGCCACAGAGTCACTGTCACTCCTGCAGCGGCTGGCCAAAGTGGAGATAATAATGAGGATTCTGATGATTTCGAGATGATTGACGATGATGTGGAGACTGAGCCCATGGACTTTGTGTGACAGTGATCAATTGAGCTGACGGATTGAAGGGTAATTTTGATCCAAGGAGATCTTATGTATGATGCCTTAATGTGCAGGAGTGGAGCGTAGGGATCCTTACTTGACTATCGTCCAATCTCTTTAGGGGTATGGCTCGAGATCATTGTCATTTGTCAATTTGTCTGACCGAAACCTTAGAATTATGTTAAACTAAACTTGTATCTCTGTTGATAATTATCTTTGTGGGGCATGACAGTGAATCAAGTCTAATGATGGCAAAGAGACCCAATGCTGCTTTTGTTAGAGCAGTGCGGTGGCTTGAAGGGAGTAGACGCTCTGGTGCACACTGGCTGAAACCAAAATGTGGCTATTGTGGTATGCACAAAGATTGACTCAATGATTTTTTAATTGAGGGAAGTTGTGTGGCTTTACAATTCAAGAGTCATTCACGGTAATAAATTTGTTGTCTGTTTTGAAGTCACTACATTCACTTCGCACATGGAGAAGCAGGCTCAGGGCATTTGTTCACGTGTTAGAGACTTAGATTGAGTCTGAACCTTTGTTGATGATTGGCTTTAGTTGTGTGGGTATGTGAACTCAATGGAGACACTTCAGTCCATGTCTGTTTGGTTGATATTAATATTTAAAAGACTTCCTGTGACAGTGTTTGGTCTCTCAGGAGTTGAATCTGTTTTCAGATTGAATCTGTTTCTAGAGTGGAAGAGTGCCCTCAAGTAAATAATTGACAGACTGTGCAAGTCAGGTCGGTCGAGGTATCATTGAAAGTTTCGTGCTTGGCCAGGCCCTGATGTTGCGCTTCTTCTTCCCCTCAGGCGCTAGCGACTTGTTGTGTTTCTAGCTAGGCCTGTTGAAGTGAGGCTGAATTCAAATTGACTGAGACTCTGAGGCCAATGATAGTTTGTGAGTGATGTCAGGGGTATCTCATTGTCAGAGATAGTGCAGATCAAGTCATTCATTCATGATCATATGTCACTTATTATGCGTCGCATGTTGGACTGCTGCAGCCATATGTCACATGTCATTTACATATCTAAAACCCCGATAATTCAATTATTTGTCAGTGATATTTAATGTGTTATTTCAATAGTTGATATGTCTTATGTGTAGCACATTTGGTACACTATGTGACACGCATAAGCAGTGTCAAAAGTTATGCTTGGCACGGGGCGATGGGAGATGCTGTTGATGGTGGTGCAAACGTTGGAGAGTGGCAGCAACCAAGGGTACCATTGTTGACAGTATCCGGTTCAACTCCACTTGTGTTTTCTCAAGAGCTCTTTCCATCAAAGGTGGCATACAGAGAACAAAATGAAAACAGACTCTTCTGGGATTTGAGCTATTTTTGGGACAAATTTCGGGAGCAAGCAGAGTGGTCGCGAAGTTCTAAATTTGTGGTTGAGTTCAAGAGATTGGCAATTCAGTCTTCTGCTATTGATGAGCTTCATGTTCGTGGCAAAGCTGATAGGCTAGGTTGTTGTCAAGAAGGTTTGACCAGCAATAGTTTAATTTCACTCCCTGTTTCATAAGAAAAAACTATAGACTGAACTCAATACTGTCTGTAATACCCTGGAGGCCTAATGCCTTGAGTGTCAATGCTGCCACCACTTCACTGGTCCTGAGATTCCTTTGCCAGATTGCATGCCGAAGCCGCGCAGATGCCCGTGTTGATTTGGCACTCAGCTATATCAAGTTTGTGGTGGGGAAAGTGATCGGCTTGGCCTGGGACAACCGGGGTTTAAATGTCGGCTGCTTTACGGTTGATGCTTCAGGAATAGTCACAAACTTCAAGACCTTGTGGCCGAAAAGCATGGTGGTTTGCTGCAATCATGGGGTATTCAGTGGGACTCCATGACAAATGATCTTTCAACTACCTGGGGCAATGGAGCTGGCTTTCCCTTCATGGATATGGCATTGTCCTTGATTTTAGTCTTTAAACAGAACAAGCAAGCTTGGAAGAGAGCAAGTGCAGCGCTCCATGAAACTTTGCTTCAAGAGCTTTTCAAGAGTTTAGCTGATGTGGTTCACATTGTGGTATTCTCCAACATCGGCAACTATCTGAATATTCCGATCCCATCGCATGTTTTCTAAAGGAGACATTAAGTTGTGTGTAGTAATTAGATTAAAGTAAGATTGGTGTTAGTTAAAGTTTGATGATGGAAGATCAAGCGGCGTTAGTCTTGTTTAATAAGTTTTATGCCTGGACAGGAAGCAACAAAATGATGATGATGAGAATAATGAGTCTGAACGCTTGCATCCTGAAGAAGTGTGGACATTGGTGAAGCAAGCAGAGGAGTCTCACATCAGTCTGCGTCGACTTGCAAAACTCAAAGGTGGTGCCTCAGCTGGTTCGGCAGGAGCTTGGCAAAGAAAACTTTTGACAATGTACGACAGTCGCGCTCGACTTTTCTTCAAATTCACCAGGCGCTTCACCATTGCGTCAGATGGATCTTGTCATGGTAGGCACAACACACTTGTCTCGATCTTCTTCGGTCCAGTACTGGACTCAGCCTGCTTCGGCAGAGTCCAGGTGCTCTGGCCTTCGAAGGTTGTTGCGCCTGATGAATTCGATGTTGATGGTGACGTTGAGCAGCTACTTGCTGAGAGGTCAGCGGAAAGGATCAGCAGCTACAAGCTGATCCAGGTGCTGAGCTCTCAGATCCACTCCATCACGCAGGGAAATCTTGACTTGGAAGCATTTCATGTCCCGAAACATGTACACAAGGCACTTGCTCCCACGAGTCCTGGAATGTCTCGAAGAGTGGTGAATGGATCTTTCGAGTGGCTTCCGACTCTGATGACTTGGCTCAAGACATTGATGTTTTGGCTGCAAGCCAAAACCTACCAACTTTGACATTGGTAATGGATCAAGGAACTGTGGGAACTGCAGCCATCGCCTTCTTAAGAACTCTAGGCCGTGGTTTTACTGTGCATTGTGACTTTGACAAATTTCACCGTGTGCACCGTGATATGACCCTTGCCCAATCGCTTCCAGATGACAAAAAAACGTCTTTTTCAATCGCAAATGAATGCGCAATATTGGTGGGGCATCAACTACAAGCCATTCGGCAGTGGACAGTTCTTTTGGGAGAAGAATGCTGCACTTGAGAGTTTCATGAAAATTGCCTCAGTGGTTGCTTGTCAGGTGTTTATCACGGTTTTTAAAGTGGTGCCATGACACATGATTCAAACCTAGACTTGTAGCATACTAGTGTAGACTTTGTTGTCCGTTGGCAAGGGGTACATCAGATTGGACTCAGGATGATCCAGTGGTGCAAAAGTTCATCAATCGCATTGCTGACAATTTTCACATGCCTTTTTTGACTGTTGCTCAGCAGGTTGAGATCTTGAATTCCCTCCCTGACCGTCTTGCATCGTGGACTACTAAGGGGGAGGTGCCCAAGCGTAGCATGTGGTTCAGCTGGCGTTCTGTGGCGCACAGCCAATTGCCTGAGTGGTGGGCCTCAAGAATGGTGCTGGAGTGGTACACTCGTAGTAATGATGACTCAGTGACAGTGAATGATTTGAGCCACCATTCCCGCTGGTGCAAAGAGAGCAGCCGGTCTTCAGCTTGGCCCCCATTGTTTGACACAAGACACTTGGGAGGATGTTTGCGTCTTGTAATTATGTGGCAGGGA
>CAXIVM010000014.1:0-16000 GCA_964035705.1 Porites rus
ATAGATGTCTTCTCCAAATCCTGCGGTGGCAAGATCAATTATGCTGCTAGGGCCAGGGTTCTGTGCACCCTTGTCCTTGTGTCAAGTTACTGTAATCTTGATGCATTTGCACTCTCTCTCTCTCTCATATATGTTATATATATATATCAAATCATATATTCATATAAGGTGTACAATTATATATATATATATACATATACATATGTGAAGCATGTTCAAGGTAAACCACAGCCAGTATTCATAGCATGTACAGCAGTGTCTGACCTTACTGCAGCCTTTTTGGCTTGAGAAAAAGGTTCGCATAGTAGCGGAGCAAGGATAAGGGTAACCCCCTTGGAGCTCCAGGAGGAAAAGCCCCTAGGTCACTGGGATCCCCGAGCCATGGATTTGGGGGCCTTTGGAACCCAAATAATAGCTGGACTGGTGAGAGATTGTTGTGAGCGACACTCCGTACCTGGTACGTTGTGTCAGAAGGACATTAGTACACATTAGAGATGGAGGAGATCAGGGAAGTCCTTCACTTCAAACTATGCCACAGAGTACGCTAGCAACAACGTCAGCAGCTGAGGCAGTGAAGAAGGCAGTTGAAGACAAGAAGTTCAACGACAGATGGTCAAAATTGATAGCAAAGCCCAACATCTTTGACTACAAGTCACAACAAGAAGAGATCAAGGCATTCAGAGAGTGGTCATGGGTGCTTGAGAAATATTTGAGTGCAGTTGATGAGGGCTACATGAAGGACTTGAAGGGGATTCATGACAAGCCAAATGAGAAGTTTGACATGGACTTGGCAACTACAGAGGAGAAGACCAGGTGCATCAAGCTCTATGGGTTGTTAGCTTCATTGATGAGGGGAAGAGCACTGCAGTTGGTGAAAGCTGTGGAGGACTCCAATGGATATTTCAAAGCTTTGAAGCCAACTTTGAAGGCTAGCCACTACATGGCCAGCGTTTTCAATGAACAGTGCATTACAACCTCAACTTCTGAAGCTTGAAGAAGTGTTTGATGAGACGGTCAAGGCAGGGACGACATTTCAAAATGAGTTGAAATCTTCTATTCTTTTGAGATGTGTAGATGGACAACTCAAATCATACTTGAGTTTGACCATTGGCGACAATGTTCAATACTCAACTTTGAGAGAACAAGTGTTGCAATTGATCGAGTCCAAGATGCCAAAGGAAAAGGTAAGAAGGGCAAGAATGACCATCAAAAGGGCAAAGGTAAAGATGCCAAAGGCAAAGGAAAGCAAGGAAAAGGATATCAGAAGGAAAAAGAAGTTTCTCCGGGTTTCGATTCATCTCTGGTGCATGCATATCCATCAACGGCCAAGGGTGACGGAAGCTTTGGGGCTCAGCTCTCGCGCTCAGCCTGAGCCCAATGTGAGTGGAGCCCAATGTGAGACGAGGGAGGCGGAATCAAGCTGTTGTCTTGTTGCTGTTTCCTTCATGAACAAGTGGTTTCTGACGCCGCTATTGAAACAACTCCGTGCTAGAAACAAAACCAAGATTGCTGAGCCGGTAGGTGTGAAGCAGTGGTGGCTTCTTCATTGTTGATTGATATGTTCCGTGCATTTGTTTTGTCTGGCCGTCATGCATACATGTGTGATACACATATGATGTGCAGCGCATCCGTGTAAAAGCGTGAGTTTTTATTGAGAACTCGTGCTGCTGTGAATCAACTTTAGTTCTTGTAAGTCACCTTATGCGCAACCGAAGGGGAGAAAAACACCGAAGGGGAGAAGTGAGTGTGATCGATGTCTGATTGGATTCGACGCTGCTATGCATGCAAGAGCGACATCCATGGACTCGAGAACTCTGGTCACTCCTGAAGCGTGCTGGGAAGTTTCAACCTGTAAAGCTTGGACGAGCTGTCGAACCGCGACAGGTCAAAAATACATGTCAAAAGAAACGCAGTACCAAAAACCCAGCGAAGCTTTGGGTCAATGGCTCAGAGAAGATGGAGTGTCCGTGTGGTGGGGCCATTTTGAGGAAACACTGTGCGTACCATGTGGCGACGATGAAACACGTTGCTTACGTGCAGCGGCAGAGGAGAAAGTAGAAAAGGTTGCACTTGCCAGAGAAGCTTGCTTGCTGCGGACCCAGTTGCACCTGGTCCACGCCCAATCCGTTGGACTGAACGGCGTGCGTGAACGTCGACACATAGGTCGCCTCAGGCCCACGAGCTCGTGCTCCACAACCTTGCTGCGAGTAGATCACGCGGTTGAAGAAGCCGTCGCCAATGTCACCGCAGAGTTTCCAAAGCATTGGCTGGACTGGCGCAAGGTTTGGTGGAGCTGTAGTCTGTTCACTGTGTGCGGTCGTTGGCGTGTCCGAGGCAGTGCCCTCACGCCGGTTGCTTGCAGCCTCTGACGCCGCGCTGTCGGTGTCCGAGTCAGTCGTGGGCAAGGCAGGGCCAGGTTCTGAGCTGTGACATTAAATTTTACATAGCCACTTGCGAGCGGTCAATCTCATCAAAGAATGCCATTGCTGGAGACGGGCGTCCAGGCGACACCAACACATTTCACCTCCGTTCCCCCACAAGCTTTGTGGACCGCACACGCTCCGAAGGTGCTGGGCCACACGCGCTGTTGCGCGATCAATGGTGCCACCAAGGCACACTTCGAAGCGCGCCAGGCACGACCAGGCGCACGTGGGTGTGGTTGGGTGACAAGAGGCGAAGGACTGGAGACAGCAGTTCCTCGGCCTTTTTCGCCTCAGATCTCCATCTGACAAAGGTGGCTCTGACGTGGGAACTATCAAGATTAGCCAGTGGTGTGAAATAAGTGGAAGTATGATGAACCATGAAAATGGCTTTTGTCCGGTCGACAAGAACAGGGCATGTCTGCGTATACTGTCGAATGCAGAGGAGTGGATGGACTTTCCCCCACAATCTCCTGGCTGGGCTTTAGTATGCTTTGGTATTTTGGTCTGCTTGATAACTTTCAGCCAGCCAGCGCCCGCCGACTTCTTTATATATGTCGATGGGCTCCTCGCATCGCTACTAGACTACAGCTTTTTCAAGTTTTCACACTTCGCACTCGGCCACGCGTTTCTGAGAGCTGCCACATCGTGCTGCTTGATTTCTTGCGCCAACTCGTGAGGCTGCCGTCGCCGCTCGCCGCTGGGTCCCACCAAGTCCGCGCTCCAGGGCTCCAAATTCCGAGGACCTTCTCTGCCAAGACCCCGGCGGCGAGGAGATGGTGGCCGCACGTGCTGTGCCCTTCGGCGCCAGTGACCTATAGTGACCGGGCGGGTGCGCACGGGACCGCGCGGGACAGACGCAACACCAGGCCGGCGCTTTGCTTGCCCTCAGGTCTCACGCCGCCGCGGCTCCAGTTCCAAAAAGTGTTGTGGTTTCTTTGCGTGACCTTGATGGAAGTGAAGTACTTCTCAAAGAGAATGTGATCTTCAGTTCAAAATTGCATCAGCCCATACGTTGCTATGAAAGACTGATGGAGCATGGTTTGGGAATCAATGGTCGAGAGCAAACCTTTGGAGAATGGTGACTTGAAGGTACCACTCAACTTGCAAAATCGCTCTTTGACCGTTCGCGGCCGCATTAGAGTCATTAGAGATGAAGATGAAAGCTGCTTGGAGGTGCAAGTACATGAAGCTTTGGAAAAGGCAGCAGGTTGGAGATTCAATGAACACGAACTGCCCAGTTGGAAGCTTATTGACTTCAAGATATGTGGATCCCACAGTCATTCCAGAAGAGGAAGAATCACCAGAGCTAACGAGAACCACTTTGGTGCAAACAGGAGGTCGATGGCTAATGCCTCAACATTGTGAAAGTATGCCTGATGAGCAGTTCTTTAATGATGATGCAGTCATTCCTTCAATCACAATCTTCAGCTATGAGCCAGCGCCACCAGAAGATATGGGATTCTTTGCGCCAGGATACAGAAGCTTGAAAACAGAGAAGGGAGAAACAAAGAAGTGGAGCAGGCAATCAAAGAGATTACCCCTACTCCACCGGAGAAGGAGATAGAAGGTCAGAAAGAAGGTGAAAAGAACGATGAGGAATTTGAATGTGAACTACAATTGAGCTTAATGGGTGTAGACAAAGTCTTGGCGAATGGAATAGAGTTGACTAAGGATTCTTCTTTGGCAACTTTGAGGGCAGCGTATTCATTCTCGGCATTTCAGGCAGTGGCTCTAATCTAAAGGTCTACACAAAGATCCTCAGTCACAACAAGAAAATGGAACTTTTGAATGCAAAAAGCTTGGTGACTAAAGCAAAAGCTCAAGAGACAAGAGAGGCATTACCAAAGTGTGGCAAAGATGCCAGGTAAAGCCACTCAGGCACGACGCAGGTTGACGCACATGCCATATGCCGATTGGTGTAAGGAATGCATTGAGCATCGAGCGCGTCCAGATCGCCGTGAGAGAACAGATGGAGTAAAGAGAGGAAGTATCCCCGAGCTAAGCTTTGACTTTTGCTACACAGCAGCAAGGTATTTAGAGAGACAAAGCCAGCAAGAGCAGACTGGGTACATTCATGTTGTGCCATTAGGAAGCAAGAGCCAATTTCGTCTCATTGCGCAAGAGTTGATGCATTTGAGTCAATTGTTGGGGCATTCAGCAATCGCCTGCGCGAGTGACAATGAACCCACAACGAGACAGATCCTAAAGATGCTGATCAGTGCTCGCCACAGTCTAGGACTCACTACAAGATCGATTACATCAACCGTATTGACAGGCCAAGAAAGCTTGCAGGAAGTTTCATTGAAGGTGTGCAGTCGAGACTTGGTATCAGGATAGGTCATATCATGCACTTTGTGGACTTGGGCACCAAGACATGCCAGTTGGGTGCTGAATAGATGGGTGCAACTCCCTGATGATGAGCTATCTCCAGTTGCAGAAGAAGTTGATGAAGAAGATTGTGAACAAGAAGGAGATGGAGAAGAAGATGAAGTGAATGGACCTGAATGCTAATGGCGTGATGGAGAATATAAACCTGAACGAGATCCAGAAGAGTGGATAGACAGAGTAGCTGATGAAGTGGAAGAGAGAAGACTCCAGAAGATGCAGGTGCTAGAGAAACCAGAAGGTAGCGCAGAAGGAATCAGTTTCCTGACATGTGCATGACTTGAGAAAGAAGCCGTGCCACTATGAAGATGAAACAACAAGCAAAAGGTGGAAGAGAAGATCAAGACAAGTTGCAAGAGAACTTTGCTTTTGCTGAAGGAAAGAGAGATGACATGTTCTCGCCAGCAGCGACTTCAGGGCACGTACTGAAGCTCACACCCACAATAGTCTTGCAGAGAGTCAGTGAAGAAGAAGCAAGAGAGGGAGAAGGAGCATTTTCCCACATGCTAGGATGCTTGGTGTGAAGGATGCATTCTTGCCAGTTCCACAAGAGAAACCATTGAACGTAAACTTGGGAGGAGGAGAATTCTTGGTGAAGAGAAATTTACCCGGACAAAGAGTTGGAGCAAAACCATGGTTTGACTTGTTCACAGAGTACCTCACTGAGGAACTCAATTACAAGTTCAGCACTCCGTGTCCATGCCTAGGAAAAAATGAAAAGAGTATCATTTTGATTCATGCGGATGACTTGGTTTTCACAGGTTGTTCAAAGTACATCAGTGAAATCTTTCTTCCAAAGACCCAAGACAGGCTTGACACCAGTGTGAGCAAAATTGAGAAGGTTGATGATGAGTTCAACTTCAAACTAGAGAAAGATGGACTATGGATCCAGCCAGGTTACTACATCCAGCAGATGCTGAAAGCTTATGAAGAACAGATTGGGAAGGCCAAAATCCATTATCAAACACCATCAGACAATTCAATTCAGATGGGACACACATCAGAAGTCTTACATGAAGAAGAGAAGATTAGCCTATTCAGAAGCATTGTTGGATCAGGTATCTAATGCTTCTGAAGAGGTATGGTGTAGTATTTACAGTGAAGGAATTGGCTTCAAGAACGTCAAATCCAGGAGCTTATGTCATTTCACCACTTGAAGAAACTCCTAGGATACTTGAAGAAGACGATGGGTAGTAGTTGAGTTTCCACAAGCAAGAGAAGGCTGTGTCAAGAAAGGAGAAAGCTATTGGCGCTTGGAAACATTCTCAGATTGAGACTGGAGTGGAAACAAAAGCCACAGAAAGTCAACGTCAGGAGGGTTTCATGCGTTGAACAGTTGTCCATTGTTCAGCAGCAGCAGGATACAGAAGATCATTAGCTTGTTGTCTTCGCGTGAAGCAGAGGTGCGTGCAATAGTTTCTTCAGCATCAGCTGGTCTCTACACGGACAAAGGTGGACCAGTACATCTTCACAGATTCTTCGAGCGCGCGCCAGCCGCGCCAACTTGTGATGAAGAGAGGAGTTGGAAAAGTGAGACAGTCGGATGGAAAGCTGCTTTGGATTCAGAACAGAAAAGACTTCAATATGGTGCAAGTGCCAACAGATAGCAACATTTGAGACATCAGTACCAAGCGACTTGGATGACAAAGAACCAGATACTTGATGAACCTCATTGGGTGTAGGCGTAGTATGAGAGGAAGGTGTTTGAAGAGAAGAAGAATTGCAGGAAAGTTCAACAAGATGGCCAAGATGATTGTGAGAACGGTAGCGTTTGAGGGCTTGCAGCCACTGGTTGCAGAAGCATTCGCAAGAGAGACGGAAAACATCCAGAGACGGAAAACATCCAGTGTAGATTAGAAGGAGGAAAAGAATTCAATGAAAACGGGAAAGTTCTGATCATTGTGATTCTTGCAATTGTTGTCATTGGTTTTGCGGCAGTAACCTTTGTACTATGGAAGCCCTGCAAGCATGCTTCCAGCCTATTTGAGTGTGCAATGGAAACTATTCAGCTCAGAGCAATCAAAGCAGAGTTCAGAATGGTGGAGCTTGAGGATATGATCAGAGAAAATGGATGTGATGAACATCAGATTGACCTACTTAGAGATTATGCCAGGAGAATTCACAGTGGATTGATTCTCAATGGAGGCGTTGTAGAGAGGGACGCCAAACACTCAAGGAGCTTGGAAGACATGAAGCCAACATAAGGACAATATGATGGTCATAGACTGATGTTAGAAGCAGCCAACCAAGGAGGAGTTCCCTCAAATGGACCATTGACAAAGAGATTCAGACCAGGAAATAGGGGACTATCAATGAAAGCAGAGTATGTAAGAGCGTAGGCAATACAAATGTGGGGCCGACTTTTTGAGAAAAATCGAGCAACTGGAAAGAATAGATGAACTATTACCAGGAAGAGGACGAGAAGAGCTAGCAGACGCAGTTGAGAAAGAGAAGGAACGCTATGAACAGCTGCTTGAATTAGCAGAGATGAGAAGAGACCGCCCAGAAATAGATCCTGCACCAAGCTTAAAATTGCAATTCGATCGCTCACACTACCAAGAAGGAGTATGAAGCATTTTCAAGGTCAACCGCAGCTAGTATTCACAGCGTGTACAGCATTGTCTGACGTTACTGCAGCCCTTTTGGATTGAGAAAAAGGTTCGCAATATAGTTTATATAACATACATACACATCCGCATAAATAGACAAATATATTTTTCTGTTTTACCCAATGACAATATTTGCATGAATATACGTACATGCTCCTTGAGACACATGTGCTTGTAAGCCGTTTGGCCAAACTACTCGGCACAGTTTCGACGATTCGTAGACAGCCATCCTAACTAGGCAATGAAAGGCGATATGAAAGTTTCTGCGAGCATAGCACTTTTCGTTTTCACTTGAAACAAGTATCGCCCGGATGTGCTAGACCCTGAGTTTTAACATGTTTCAAGTGGACCCGTCATCCGGGAAGTCTGATCTTGCCCCAATATGATGGCCGTTGCCTTTGAGCCTTGTTACCATTTCGGGACAGACCTGTCGGTGGCCGCCCGTGATTTGCAGAGACGATCTGCAGCGGTTGGTCGTCCAAACTTTTTCACTTCACTCGGGTGAAGTAGTGTCTAAAACTGAATCATGTGTTTGGCATTCGGTTCCAGTGGCCTTCCTTTTGCCATCCGTAGAATGCCACAAATCATTTCAGGGAGTGTATCAGTGCATCCAGAGAAGATGAACATTTTGCGCAGCTCACATTGTTTGGGCCGAATGCAGCCAGAGCTGAGCTAGCTTTGGGTTTCTTTGATTGGTCATTGGTCACATGTTTGCAAGACCAGTTTCCTCAACAAAGAACATTTGTCAGCATGTTCAGTGTTATTTTAGTGACCACATCCTGAGAATACAAGAAAAACAGCAACACAGAGAGATTCAGATAATCCAAGTTTTGGCCATCCAGTTGGCTGAATGAGCCGGGGCAAACAAATCCGGCAGTGTATTTGGTTTGTTTGTCGGGTGCTGATGTAGCATGGTTATTTCAACTATCCTGACGATGCTCGCCGTCGGGGCAAACAATCCAAGCATGTTTTTCCCGGCACCAAACAAGGAAGGTTAAGAATTATCCTCTCAAAAAGAACAACAACGGTTGAATAAAGTTTGGGAGACTTTCCAGTCGGAACTTCTGTCCAGATTTATACTAGGCCTTACACAGTCCCTGCACAAGTCTTACTCCTTGGTATTTGTGCTAGTTCGTCTTGTTGTTGCTTGGATGTAGGCCTTTGAGCTATCCATGTAGGTTCTTTGCGGAGTCGTTTGGTTCTTGTGTTATTGCTTGGTGCTTCATTGAAACCCTCGTAGACCTACAACCAGGCATGTAAGCGGCGATAGGGATCGCGTGCTGAACTGGGTTTCAAGCGACCTCGCAGGCAGAAAGTGATTCAATCCCTATGCGCATTTTCCATACTCGCGTCCTCAGTGGCATGGCTGCCTCACTGGAGGTTGCAGCCGGGAGCGAGCGAAACAAAGAAGTAAAAGAAGGAGAGAAGGAAAGAATCAAGAAGGAAAGAAGGAACGAGAGAGAGAGAGAGAGAAAGGGAAAGAGAAAGAGAACAGATAGTAGATAAAACAGGGAGAGAGACAGGGAGAGAGAGAGAGAGAGAGAGAAAAAGAGACAGAGAAAGAGAAAGAGAAAGAGAGAGAGAGACAGAGACAGAGACAGAGACAGAGAAAGAGAAAGAGAAAGAGAAATAGAAAGAGAAAGAGAAAGATAGTAGATAAAACAGGGAGAGAGACAGGGAGAGAGAGAGAGAGAGAGAGAAAAAGAGACAGAGAAAGAGAAAGAGAGAGAGAGAGAGACAGAGACAGAGACAGAGACAGAGAAAGAGAAAGAGAAATAGAAAGAGAAAGAGAAAGAGAAAGATAGTAGATAAAACAGGGGGGAGAGAGAGAGAGAGAAAGCGAAAGATAGAGAGAAAGAGAAAGAGAGTAGATAAAACAGGGGGAGAGAGAGAGAGAGAAAGAGAAAGAGAAAGAGAAAGAGAGTAGATAAAACAGTTGGAGAGAGAGAGAGAGAAAAACACAAAAAACAAAAGACTGAGAGAACAAGAGAAAGAACAGGGGAACACGTCCATGTCGACAACTCGTATATCGATGCCCCATCCGTCGGTCGATTCACGGAGAAGACATGGCACCTCTCGGTCGTGCTCGACACAGGTGGACCTCTCGGACATGGCACCTCACCAGGAGGAGAATCGAGCCGTTTTGATCGTCTGCGTCTGCGCAAACGGGCAAACGGGGATGAATGGGTGTGTACACAAAGCAGCCATATGTCTTGTGGTGTGTCTGAAATTACTGTAGTAGCATGTAATACCATGATACACCATGTAGTGCTTATTGAGGTAGCACGAACATGGGGGTGTTATATATTTATGTTTATATCATCCCATGGAGCAGTCCCTGCGGACCGACACATTGTTCTCAGGTGAACCCATATGGCACCCTCGGATGGGTCGATGGCTTCTTCCAAACCCCAAACCGAAGGTGTCATGATTTGGGACAACATTCTGAATCCTTTGGTCTCAATATGGCTGTGGGTCAAAGCCTCATTTTCGATGGTCAACCAGGGTGTCCGGGTTTTGACCCACAGACATATGTCTTGCAATGTTTCAACATTGATCGGTTGACTGGTGGACTTGAAATTAGGGCGTTCGGTGTGAACATGTCGGTGTGAACCGCTTGGTGCCCTGTAGCGTATGCCTGCATCGAGACCAACCGGCACAACCGACTCTAAACCGCAGGTGTGGGGGGGTAGGCGATAGCTTGTTTTCTGAAGCGAAAGCACATGAGTTGTTTTTGAGGGAAAGCACCCGCAGCCCAAAGTCCGCTCACTGTAGTTCTGCAAAGACGTTGCATTCTGCGGATGCAGACAGCGAAAAGAAGAACATCGTGAGGTGAACCGTGTGCCGGTGCGCAACTGGAAAACATCATGTGCAGAAAACCTGACACATATCGGGGTATTTGCTGCAACAAGCTTGTTTGGTTGGGGTTGAACTAAGAAAACAGTACTTGCTAGGTATATCATTGAACTTGACTTGGAAGTGTTGAACCCTGAAACTGAAACTGAACAAGTATCAAGACCACTGATTCTTTCTCACATCCTCACAAACTTGGTCCACGTGCCTTTTCTCCGCCTTCTCGACTCTGGTCTTTAGCAGTGAGCTCACAGTCCGGGAGGAGAAGCCTGTGAGTATCACCGTTGCCCTTCAGAGCTTAACCACTCGGGAGCACTCCTTGAGCGTGTTGGCTTTATCTGTGGGGAACCTTAGTCCAGTTATATCTCCAGCCTTGAGGAGGCAGGTGAGGCTCTAGACTCTAGTCTGCCTTTACAGCAAGGTCACAAGAGGTCCTAAGAGGTACATAGGGAGGTCTTCTTGGAACGTCTCTTTTTTTTTTGTCTGATCATGTTTGACCTTTCTTAGATTCAACATATGGAGGTTTTTTCATGTCTTGGTTTCTGTACGGGATCCATCCGGCCCGATGGACCACTCGGGGCTCGGATCTCACGGTGGGTTTTAGCGATGTGTGAGATCGGTGTTCAAACACAGCACTGCCCATTGACAGAGATCCTTTTTTGCGGGATTATGTACGTAATGTAGACAATTGATTCATCATGTAGACATGGATTGTAGAACCTCTTTGGGTTCTGGGGGTTGAAATATCATCAAGAGCTGACCAGGCAAACCCGCATGATGTCCCGATGGCCAATTTGAGCCGCCAGGTCTTTCACCCAGATCGGCCGAAGCCCAGGTGATGTTTTTCGTGAAGGACTTGGCCTTTTACGGGATGGGTGGCTCAGCCGGCAACCGGATACGTGGGCGCAACGTGGAGATGAGGCAAGTTCCTCAAAGAGGACATCAAAGGTCTGACATGGATCAGCTCTATGGGTATGTCAGCTCGCTCTCTCTCTCTCTCTATCAGCTCTATGGAGACCCGATCTGGCCGAAGGAAAAGGATGGGGATATATGGGCCGATGGGTTTTTGAGAGAGGGGGCCGGAGGCTTGGTAAAACGGCCACTGAGTTGCGGCGCTGGCCCCGCGACTTGTTCAAGGCTACTAGGGGACAGAAGAGCTGCTAAGATGGGTATATACCTCTATTCTTGTCGGTGACTCAATCGAGCTCTCCCAGGGTTGGTCAATTGATGCGCCGGGTCACTTCGGTCGTGATGTCTTCCTGGAGCTACTGTATGATTAGAATCAGACACCTGTGTACTGAGGAGATGCCAAGACTTCTGATGCCTCCATGGTCAAACAGAAAAGCTGATGGACTTGACCCCCAACAAGCAGTGGTGAAGGTGCCGGGGAACACGACCAGCCACAGATGCACAAGATCTAAATCTATAGAGTCTGTACACCTTCATTTGACATGCTCATTGAATAACTCATATTCATTCATATCACATCTCAGTCGCGACTCAGTCCAGATTCCAGCCTACCCCATCCATCCAGCTGGAGATGACGTGAGAAAAACCTCTCGTTTTTAGATATTCCTGAGGTGCCTTCTTCCCCATTGCCTGGCGCAAGAGCACCCTGCTCACGGGCTTGAAGCCGGCGACGGCGGGAGGGAGGGTGAAGGTTTGGGGCCCCATGAGCCTTGGAGGGTTTAGGTTGGAAAGTCAAAAGTCAACACCCCACCTAGCAAGGAAGCTACACTCGGTGGAGGCCATCACAAGTAGGTTGGAGGCCCTCGCTCCGAACGTAACAAGGTTCGAAAAGGAACGTAACAAGGACATTTGCGTCTCCCTGGGCCACTCGCCTCTCCCTGTTGGGTGGTGTTGAAGAAGACTCCATCTGCAAGTGCCATGAAACTCACATCACTTCAGGGTCTCCCTGCAGGGCCTTCCTGCGAGTCTGGCAAAGACAAAGAGAGTCCAGAATGGATCAGAATCATGCGTGTACGAATGTAATTGTATGGTATTATATGATATGATCCTAGAGAAAGTAGTAGAATTGAAGCTGCAAACACATTCCATCTTCCATCAGCTCCTTGTTTTCAGACGGGGCACCCAAACCTGGCGCACACAGAGCTCCGTTTCCCGGAGGAGTTGCTGTGTACGGCTGCTGTGGGACTTCCTGGCGTCGTGGTGGCGATGCTCCTGATTTTCAGTCTGCCGAGGCCCGTGCGCGCGCTCGCGGGGCGGAGGCATTGAGCGGCGAAGAGGCAGCTGACACGGCCTGACAGAATGTCCAAGAAAAAACTCCAGTTATATAGATTGGAAGGGGCTACTGTATAGATCAGTTCACCCAAAAGTCCGAGATCTCAGGCGCTGTGCTGTTTTGGCCCCCTCCATAGCTCCCCCAAGCCACAGTCCAAACAGTCGCCAGTCACTCTGGCTGTCCACTCGTTCATTTGGTTTGACCCTGACCTCTCACTTCCGCGACAGCCTCCCTCAGACGCGTGGCTTACTCCCTAAGCGCCACGGCCTGTGCGATTGGCGCCTATGCGGTCCGCGGCATCGTGGATAAGGAGAATGTGCTGGGAGTGATGCTCGGCAGATGGGCTCTGAGCAGCCTTCGGTGATGTCCAAGGGCGGCGATGTTGGAAATCAACACGGCAGGGCCATGGCTCTTCTTTTTTCTTTTGAGGTGGCAGAGCGACGACTTGGATACTTTTTGGGAAAGCCATTCTTAGGTGGTGCAACCCAGATTTTTGGTCAGATGTCAAACAATGGGCTCAGACTTAAGGACCGGAGTTGTGTTCTACAAGCTCTTCTACCCCACGGCGCAGATGATCACCTTCTTGTTTCCCGCGGAGGCCAGAACCCTGACTTGGCGCATGTTTGGCGCTGGTAGAGGCCCCCCAAAAGGGCTGTGGCTATGTTTGATATGTTTGATGTATATAGTTAGTTCCAGATGCGATAGCTTAAGTCCGAGATAGCTAGCAGAGGACCTGTTAATCCGATGGCTCCTATCGCTTCTATCGCTCGATGTGGGTCTGGTCTCCGATCTCCGATTGGTTCGAAAGGTTTGTTGTCGGTGCGACGAAAGCAATGAATGAGGGTGGCTGAGGACCCCTCATTCATCCAGATTCATTCCTCATTGCCTACGAGTCGTGCCAGTGGTCTTATGTGGTCTTCACGGGAGCAAGTCGCGAGTCTGAAAGCAAGACGTGACCAAAGCCGTCGGATCCAAAGCCTTGGTGCCGTCGCGGAAGACCCCGCCCTGGTCGGTGGCATCGGTGGTCTTTCGGAATGGGAATATGTGCCTGGGAATGTGCCATGCATGGTGAGTACACCATGCAACCGATGGACACAGGTGGTGAACCGAAAAAGCTTGGCACATGGTACGACTAATTATATAGGACAGAGGGGTCGAGGAAAGGGTTAAGACTGGCGCTTTGGGCGCACCGACCAGTCTTCCGTTTGCATGTCCTGGCAATGTCGGACCAATGTTGATACGCTCGTGGAGCCGAATTCCATTTGCAAGTGTTGATGATGTTGCATGCATTTGCATGCCATGCCATCGTTTTCTTGTTTCGAGGGAAGCTTAAGCTAGCTATCAGTGGAATCCAAGCTCGTTATACTTCAACCTGAGGCCTGACAGGCCGGACTTGGCAGGTGGTCTCACACAGGATCCCTATACCATCAGATCTCTGTCGTTTTGACCACCGAACTGTATCCTTCGACACCGAACCTTCCATGATCCCTTCAGTGCCACGGATGGTGAGAATTGTGCGTGTTTCAATCTTCCGCGCTAGAGGAGCGGAGCTTGTCTGCTTACTCCGAATACATACATAAATATAAATAACAATCCTTAACCATAACATTTCTATTATCAGATTCTCAGAATTCTGAGATCACCAACATTGATTTGTGTCGTTTTAACCACACTTGAGAATGAGCTTCAAGGAGCAAGTGTTCTGTGTGGATCTTGGTGTACATTAGCCCTGTACGATCTAGTGACAGCGTTACCAGACTAATTAGAGCGCTCAAAACCTAGACCTGTGAAACGGCCCTGTGAAGAACGGAAAGGTGAAAAAGTCTTCCTCCAGGTCTTCAGCACTCAAATCCGTGTTTGGAGCTGCTCGGTGGTAACTGCATCGTTGGAGGAAGAAGGAGAGGGGGCCAAAAAACTCCCTGAAACGTGATCACAATCAGCCACTTCATCGACGTTGCAGTTGACAAGGCTGGACAGTTGTGAGTTTGCCCAGTTGTGGCGGTCTAACATCATTGTCTATTCCCTCTTTATCTAGCTCCTGTCACACGTTGGGAGGGCCATTGCCCCATTGCTCGCAACTCCCTCACTCCCTTCTTGGACCATCAGCAGCCGTCCACGTCGATGGAACCCCAGGTTGTGGTAGGTTCACACACATGGCTGACTGCGATCGCGTGGTTTCGGGCGGAACCGGGCTCTTGATTTCGGCAGTCAAAGAGGATGTCAAAGAGGTGTGATGAGTTGGTTGCAGAGGGAGAGATGTTTGGAACTTGGAACTTTTCCGACTCAAGCGACTTGTAGGGAATGAAAAAAGAATGAGCCACCCTCGTTCCTTGCTTTTGTCACACCAGTCAGAATACAATCCACTAAAAATTATTGTTACGTGGATGACCTGGCCCCGAAAGGAGGAGGCAATCCGAATACCAAACAGGTGGTTTTCACTCACTCCGCTTAACCATGATCATTCTGAATAGATCCTGGACTCGAGTCCAGAACCCAAGGCTTCACATGGCTTGTGGCGACGGTTCCACGAGTCATGGGCAATGGCTTGGATGGTTTCTAGACGAACAGGTTTCCAAGCATGTGAACGAACGTCCTGCAATACTTTATACTCGCGATAGTAACGCAAAGCAGTGTGTTTAGATCATTGTTTCTTCTTCCCTTTTCGCCTACACTTACTCTAGGTCCCTAGGTACTTACTCTGAGGTACTGAGCGATTCATTGCTTTTGACCACTTGAATGGAAATGGTGAAATCATTATGATCCATTATGTGGATGTGTCTCAGAACCAGACCTCCCAAGATCCACCGTGAAGGATGGACCGCTCCTTTCTTTTGGCAACACGTCAGGCACGTCGGCACCGATCCATCACTCGTCAAGGCAAGTGCAAAACTGCATCACGGAAGAGCAGCTTTTGCCCCGACTCGTCCAGTCCGACCGATCGCCTCCTGTGCCTCCCATCGCGTGGTGCATCGTGGCGTGGCCGATGCCCAAGGCATGTCCATCATCGCCTTTTGTGGCCGCATGGCGCCCTTGGCCACTTGGGCCGTGGCGATCCGTGGCGATCGATCTGTCTCTCCGTCCGGGGTTGGACGGTGGGCACACAGACCATCACACACCGGGTCGGTGTTGAAGAATGCAGAAGGCAGAAGCCTCCCGCGACCTGAGTCCAAAGTTATAGGAAGAGAACTCATGGATGACTGCAGGTGGTCCCAAATTTCGAGGGGCAAAAGAATACAACAGGTTTAAGAAAGGACCGATGGGTTTGTCTCAAAGGCACATGAGGTTTTTTGTTTTTTGGCGCTTGGCCAGCGAGCGGGTGTAGCTGGAACTCCGAATCTATCTCTGTAAATCTCTATCATGCTTTTTTGCAGACACTCGGGTGGTTTCTGCATGTTTTGACAAACCAGCGGTAACCAGCGTGGTATTTCATGACCGACTGAGGTGATTTTATCTCTTTGGGGGTTTTGAACCGACGTTTATGAAAGCAT
>CAXIVM010000015.1:0-33142 GCA_964035705.1 Porites rus
TGCATTTGGGCCGTCTGAAGTCATGTAGCATGCAAGGCGCCAAGTGATTCAGCCGGAATCATTCATTCTGTTTGTGAAGCACACCAGCTCCTGCCCCTATGGACCATGCATCCATGCATCAACTTGCATGACCAACACAGAGAGAGAAACCTTGAGGAGAGGAACCTGAAACAGAGAGAGAGGAGAGACATTCTCTGAATCCTTCAATCCTCTTGGTTCCCCTGTTCCTGCTTAACAGCCAGTAAGAAGAGCGATGGCCTCCAACCTAAGAGCGATGGCCTCCAACCTAAGAGCGATGGCCTCCAACCTAAGAGCGATGGCCTCCAACCTAAGAGCGATGGCCTCCAACCTAAGAGCGATGGCCTCCAACCTAGTAGGGATGGCCTCCAACCTACTGGCTGTATAATGTTGAGTGAAAGACCCACAGCCCAAAAGGTCACTCACCCAACGACACTGCAGTTCGCCTTTTCTGCGTGAGCTGTCGCCCAAAGTAAAATGAGTGCTTGCAGTTACAGAGATAGACAAGACACAACACTGCAACATGAAGGGATGTATCAACTTAGCACTTCGTGTTATGGAACTACTAGGAGCAAGGACGCTACTAGGGGCTCCTGGCCTTACTACTAGGAACAAGGACGCTACGAACAGGGCTCTTCTGAATCTTTCTGCCCAGCAGCTCGACCGCATATCTCGCTGGCTGCAAGAAGGGCCGTAGGCATTGCACTTGGACCAAATGCTGTGCCTGAGACCAAGCGCTCCACGAGTTCCGCTGCGAAGAAGATCCTTCTCTGCTGTGTCTCTGTTTGTTTCGTTAGATGTTCAGCTTTCGTGCATGTTCCAATCTTCTGTTTCTGGTTGGAGGCCATCGCTAGTAGGTTCCAATCTTCTTCCTTGCTTTTGTTTTTTCCTCACGATGAGATTCTCAAAGGCACTTTGGCAAGACTCCAATAATCCGAGCAAAGAAGAACACCTAATTGCACTTAATTCTAATTAAAGTCTATAGCTTCTTATTGTTTCTACTAGCTTCTTGTTCCTAGTAGTAAGGCCCTTGCTCCTAGTAGCGATGCCCTTTGCTCCTAGTAGCGTCCTTTCCCTAGAAAAAAACCGAGCAAAGAAGAACACCACTCGAAGCCCCAGCCTGTTCCCCAGGCTTCAAAGAGGATGGAACCTGACCAAACAAACAGGAGTGTAAAGGTGAAAGGACATGGAAAGCAATGAAGAAAGAATCAGACATGAAAGAGGTGAGAAAAGAATTCAAGTGCGCCTCGCTGAAAGTCTGGACTTTCATGAAGGGTACCTTACGGATCCAGGGAGTTGAAAAAGCTCCATTCGTAGCGATGCCCTTGCTCCTAGTACGGCCAGGAGCCCCTAGTAGCGTACTTGCTCCTAGTAGCTCCTAATAGCATCCTTGCTCCTAATAGCCTCTTTTACTACTAATTGTTAATTCTAATTAAATTCTAAATTATATCTTGTTTCTACTAGCTTCTTGTTCCTAGTAGCGATGCCCTTTGCTCCGTTCGTAGCGATGCGCTTGGATCCGATTCGGCGGGTTCACGCCTCAGGGATCATCACGCGGATGTTGCCGACAGCCCCCTGGGATCAACAGCTTCTTGTTCCTAGTAGCATTTTGTTACTATTAGTAAGGCACTTGTTACTAGTAGCGATGCACTTGTTACTACTAGCTTCTATTGTTTCTATTTAGCTTCTTGTTACTACTAGTAAGGCACTTGTTACTAGTAGCGATGCACTTGTTACTAGTAGCTGTCTTTTCCCCTACATGGAAGCAAGCCCTCTGAAAGAACCGCAAGAACCGAAGAACCGCCCTCTGAAAAGACCATGTGTTCGTGAAACTGGTGTTTTCTGCAGCCTCACAAGTGGCCTCACAAGGTAGAAGAGGTGGCATTTTCACGGCTGGACAGTTCAACAAAGCCGGTGGATATTCGGGTGCCACTTCCATGTACATGTCGTGCCAACCGACTGCTGGACAAATGGAGGCGGTGGCATTTGTCAAGGCTTTTTCAATAAAAAAAGAAAATAGAACTGATCTTGCTGAGTGGTGCAATGTGCTGAATGTGAAGTGTGCTGTGAAAGCTTCTTCCTCTGGCAGGTTGAGCTACTTGCGAAAGGCTTTTGGATACCTCAGCTGTAATAGCTTTTGAATAGGCTTTTCCCAACATCAATATCATGGGATCTTTTGCAGAACATCTTCGCCCAAAAACTGGTCTCACAACTCGTGAAAATGAATTGAAGTGCAGCGCCTCAGATTGGAAGCGCAACTCTGCTCTGTTTGTATCCGACTCCGTGCTAGCTCGGTTCAACATATATAAGCATTGGAATATATTAAATCGAGACCCCGAGTCGCTTGGATTGAGATTCGGTCGCTTGTCCCTGACATCTCACACGCCCTGATGTGTCGACCGCGAGGCCTTGCTGACATTCTTGAAAAGAATAGTGAGACGGCCAGTAGCGGCATTGTACCTTGGCAAGTTGGACCGAAGAACATGAATAAGAAAATGAGGACGCTACGAACGTGGCTCCTGGCATCGCTACTAGGAACAATGTTTGCTACTAGGGGCTCCTGGCCTTACTACTAGGGGCAAGGACGCTTTGGAAGTAAATGAGGAGAGTAAAACTCTCTTGCGCACTCTTGCTTCATCTCCAGAACCAAAGATGCTGAAGAGTAGAACCTGCACCAAATGTGTCCAGGTCTACCTTCTGGCTTCAAAGACATACTAAAAAGCTTCTTGTTACTACAGGTGAAACGATTCCCAAGGAAGCTTCTAGTTACTAAAAAGCTTTACTAAGAAGCTTCAAAAGCATACTAGTCTTTCCCTTGAGTTGAAGCTTCCTGACCTTCCAACTGGCGCCAAGCACAATTGAAGCCATAAATCCTGCACACTCATCTCAAAATTGCGGTGCTTGCAGTGCTTGCGTGCTTCTAGGCTTTGGAGCCAACAAATAGAGCGCTGTGCATGGCTCTTGGTGAACATGCAAACTCGAGGCGAGTCTTTAGACTGTCTTTCGGGGAGTGAGATAGCTTCTTGTTGCTACTAGTAAGGCACTTGTTACTAGAAGCGTGGCACTTGTTATTGTGTTTATTCATCGTGCTTCTTTCTCTTAACATTTGTCAATCAGACGATCAGAGCCTCGTCTTCCTTCCTTCCTTCCTTGCCTTGCCTTGCCTTGCCTTGCCTTGCCTTGCCTTGCCTTTCCTTTCCTTTCCTTTCCTTTCCTTTCCTTTCCTTTCCGTCCTTCCGTTTTGGTACATAGGCAGGCAAAGGCATCAGCTAACGCCATTTTCTCCGGCTTCCATAATTCTCCCGTCTCCTTTGGGCTAGGTCCAGAAGTGCTAGGAGCTTCATCTGCAAGCGAGAACCGAGGAGCCAAAGCAGTCGAAGCAGTCGAAGGACAAAAGGAAAAGTTAGGTAAAACTCTTCGTTCAGCTGATTGGATGTTGCGCAGAACTGAAACGACGAGAAAGATTTTAAGGAAAAACGATTGCAAAACGAATTGTCTACAGGTATAAAGAAAAGAAGAAAACAAAGAAAGAGAAACGCAAAAATCTTTCAGGGTGATGGGTCAGTGACATGTAGTGTGGTGTCACCCTGAGCTTGGCCTTCCGAATCAGAAGATTCTGACCTCAGAGACAGTGGCGATGGATTCGAGGTTGATCTGACCCTAAGGCCAGGAGCACCCCTAGTAGCGTCCTTGCTTCTAGTAGCGATGCCCTTTGCTCCTAACAGCATAAGGAATCTAATACCGATGACCTCCACCCTAGTAGCGATGGCCTCCAACCTGAGAGCAACAGGCTGGGAACGTGGCTCTGAAGCAGCCTACAAAAGCAGTCTGCGTTTTCTGCAGCTTCAGTTTCAAGCTGCTGAAGCTGTTGTGCTTGTCTGTACTTTGCGTACTTGCTCAGAAATCATCGTCCAAAAAATTGGCCACAAAAGAACATCCAAAAATAAAGAAATAAATAGTAGGAACAAGTGCCACGCTAGTAGTAACAAGTGCCTTACTAGTAGTAACAAAAAAGCTATTAGAAACAAGTGCCATCGACGTATATAGATTGTTAACGGCCATCCATTTCAAACTCCCCCTCCGAATGCCTGTGGGCCTCTACTAGCAGTGCTGGCAGTCGGCTGACCTTGCACTTGGATGCACGCACTCTCCACGCTCTGTGTAATGTCTATGGCGCCTAGATTAACCAGGATCTTGAAAGATTGCACTGTGAACACCAACATTGCCAAAAGTTCAATAACAAATAGGCATCAGAGTTCAGCATCACCATTGCATGAAACCAGTCTGGTCTGTATGTTAGTTCACGAAATGCTACTTATATACATGTGAGTTTTCACCAAATCAAGGAAGACATCCTTCTTTTTAGACCTGCCCATTTCGGACCGCCATAACATGGCGACCACAATTTGCGCCCTGCCACCGGGGTAGTAGCTACTTAAGCAGACCTCAAGGCCTCCAACCTACTAGCGATGGCCTCCACCCTCGCAATGGCTTGAGAGCAGCGAAACTGAACTTTTTGTACAACAATGGCAGCAGCTAATTTGCTACTAGGAACAAGAAGCTACCAGGGCCATTGCTGCTAGGTTGGAGGCCATCAATGTCTCATTCAATGCGTCTCTGGTTTCATGTTGCCTTTTCTCGACTCATACTTGCCTGGATCAGGGATGTCCAAAGCTTGTCCATCTCCTTCCACTTTTTTACCTGTGCACGCTGCAACAGAGAAATCCTCAAACATCCGGGTGGATTGCCAAACCAGAAAGCTGTAAGGATGCAGAACGCAAGGAGCGATCGGACGCTACGAACGGGGCTCCTGGCCTTACTACTAGGAACAAGAAAGCTAGTAGTAACAAGTGCATCGCTTCTAGTAACAAGTGCCTTACTAGTAGTAACAAGAAGCTACTAGTAACAGGTGCCACGCTAGTAGTAACAAGTGCCTTACTAGTAGTAACAATGTTCGCTACTAGGAACAAGAAGCTTCCTTGAAAAACCCCGAGGGGTGTACGATTTGGAGGCGAAACAAGAATGCGTTTACTAGTAGCTTCTGGTTAGTAGCGATGCCCTTGTTACTAGTAACTAGTAGCTTCTTTCTGTCTTCTTTGTTGTTTTGTTGCTGTCTCTTTCTTCTCCCTACTGCACAGGAATTCAGTATTGGCACACCGGGAAAGCGGCAAATTGCGCATTAGTAGCAAGGTGCCTTACTACTTGTAACAAGAAGCTACTAGTAACAAAGGGCATCTCTACTAGGAGCGATCGGACGCTACTAGGGGCGCTCCTGGCCTTACTACTAATAGCTTGTTACTACTAGCAAGGCACCTTGCTTCAGCACCAAAGGTCGGAGTGGCCTCCAGGCTTGTACATGCCACCTTCACTCCGCGCAGCCTCACAAAAGCGTTCCTAAACACGGGAACTTCCAGGAAAAGGCCATAGTAACATATCTGCTACTGGGAGCAAGGTTCGCTACTAGTAGCTCCTGGCATTACTACTAGTAGCTAGAAGCTACTAGGAGCAAAGGGCATTACTCCTTGTAGGGCTGGAAGCTATATATCTGCTTGTTATTCGTGTTTTTCAGACCTTTAGACCCTTTGTTACTAGTAACAGGTGCCACGCTAGTAGTAACAAGTGCCTTACTAGTAGTAACAAGAAGCTAAACACTCCTTTCAGACCTTTAGACCCTCTCTTTCTTCATTCCGGCCTCTTCCAGCTGAGCCCTGGTGTGGGCTCGGTTCCTGGAAGAGAACTTCAAGCGCTGCACCTTGGAGAAATCGCTGGGAATTGGATAGCTCCGTTCGTAGCGTCCTTTGCTCCTAGTAGTAAGGCCAGGAGCTACTAGGAGCAAGGATGCCCTTTGTTCCTAGTAGCTTCTTCTTGTTTCTTTTGTTTTCTTCTTTTTTGTATCTCTTCCTTTCCCGTCCCTTTCTTTCCCCTTTCCAACCTTCCCTCTCCTCCCCCCCGTTTGGGGCAGCAGCGAGCGGATTGTTCCGCTGAACGCTCTCCGCATACCTGGAATTAGAAGAACTTTGTCAAAGAAGAAATTGGCAAAGTACAAAGAAGAACAAAGAAGAAGAAACGAAGAAGAAAGAAGAAGAAGAAGAAGGAGCTCTTGTGAAAGCATGCTTTCGCTTGTGCAAAACTTGTGGCACGATGGCATTGGCGACAGAACCTCGTCGAGTCTGTCCTTCGCACTTCCAGACAATGCCTTTTAGACATAAGAAACATGAAAGAAAATGATTTCAGAAAAAGTCATGAAAGGTCTTTTAAAAAAAGGAAAAGAATTAAAAGTTGTTTTTTCTTCACTTTCTTCCCTTCCAAACTCATCAAACAACCGTTCAGGCGTCGAAAGCCTCGTCCCGGCACAGTTGCAGCAACTCAACTGCGCGCTGCTGCAGGTCCACATCGGCACTGTCCTCAATACCGTCTCGCTCCGGCTTCGTCCGATTCGACAACCAGGTTGTAAAACAAAGACGATGTTGTTTCTACTTACTTAAGTAAGGGACTGAGGTAGCTACTAGTACGCTACTAGCTACTGGACACAGGATAGCTCACGCACTATTCATGTGGTTCCTAGATTTTTAGGGAAACTCAACATTCAATCCAAATGAACAAAACATTCAAAGGCCAGTTAAGCCAGACTTGATCGTGTGCCCGCCTGAATTTCTCGTAAGAAGTTCCCAACTTCTCCTTTGAGTGCTTCCGCATTTCCATTGAGAAGCTTCACCGATGCAAGCAAAAGGATCGCCTCAAAGCCAGCAGAACACTAGTGACGACAACCTACTTGCGATGGCCTCACCATTTCGCTTCCGGAAAAAACATCTTCGAAGCCGAAATCCGTCGCGCTCATCGGCACCTTCGTCTGCTGGGAGCCTCTGGCAAAGTGCCTGTGTAAAGCCTCGAATTTGGCCCGAGGCGTTACGCTCTGTGGCAACAGATGTCCAAACTCCCCAATCAGGTACCTCAGGGCCAAAGCAACAACATGCAAACTCAGGAGTAGCCGTCGGAAATCTCTACGAGCTTCGTACGCGCCCAAGCGAAGCAGCGTGTCATGAGGAGCTCTTTGCGAGGTGAGGTTTTGATAGGCCTCACAAATGAACGAACAGATTGAGGAAAGTAGAAGTTGTAAAGATCCAAAGCTCCTAGTAGCGTCATTGCTCCTAATAGTAAGGCCAGGAGCCCCTAGTAGCGTTCTTGTTCCTAGTAGCGATGCCCTTGCTCCTAGTAGCGGCCTCTACCCGAAATTTTTGCAAATCCACAGAAGTTGAGTTTGAGCCGCCTTGCTCGCAGCATGTCTCTGCAAGCCATGCTTTTCCTGTGGCAAAGGACACAGCTCCTTTGATTGAGAAGAACATGCGAAGCTGATGAAGTCAACTTGCAGGTTTAGGTCAACACAGATTCCGCAAGACCATCTTCAAAGCCGGTGACCACCTGCAAAAGGTCACTTGGTCGTGCTGTATGGTGGTGTGATCTCCCGTGCTCTAATCGGGTATGTCAATCTATGTGTACAATATCACGCGTAGATTAGAAAAAGGGTCCTTGAGTAGCCTTGTGATCCTTTCACAAACTCATACCAGAACTGAAGGTGGAAAACAGGAGGGCACTACAGCTGGCACACTCCGGACAGCTTGTGCACAAGTTGCACCCTTCTACATGTTTACACGGTTGAATTTTGTGCAAGAAAGAGGGAGAGGATGCTTCCCCCTACACTGCCGAAACCGACCAAGTGAGGGACCCCGTCCTTCACCTCATAGCGACGGGGTCGCTACGAACGGAACAAAAGGACGCTACGTTCGGGGCTCCTGGCATCGCTACGAACGGAGCAAGGACGCTACTTGTAGCTCCTGGCCTTACTATAAGCCAATCCGAAATCCATTTGCTAAGGGAGCTGGGGAGCAGCTGGGGAACAAGAATGGAGCAAGAACTGGGATCTAGGAGCTGGCAGGAAACCGCATCAGAGCTGCGAAACTGTTTCCGGCGCAGCTGCGTCTTTCTAGGTATTGTTCCTAGATCTTACAGTATGGAAAGAATGAGAGATAGGGAGACGCAAGTGCGGCCTTGGTGCGCACAAGACATTTAATGGCTGGCATACAGGTACGTTACGTTACCATGTGTTGCACTGCTCGCAAAGAACACTCTGCGCTGCGGAACTACTACTGCCAGGAACACACAGCGCATTGTTCCTCCAACGCTATTGAACTCACCTCAAGACAACGACCTGGCAGTCAGTCTGCCTAATTTGATCTGCTGCGCAGGTTCCGCGTGAGGCTAAATCTGGCAAAAGGATCCCACTAGCGATGGCCTCCATCCTAGCGAGGGACAGAGTAGGCCATCAGCCCACGTTCTCGGAAAAGTCTGAATGGCTGCCCAATGTGTCGGTTGCAGAGACTGGAAATGACACGGCCCAAGGCAGATCACAGCACCTGACCTAAAAAATCTAAAAGCACCCAGGGCCATTGCTCTGGAGGCCATTGCTTCTAGGAGCGATCGGACGCTACTAGGTGCTCCTGGCCATTGCTTCTAGGAGCAAGGTTCGCTACTAGTCACAAAGGGCATCGCTACGAACGGAGCGATCGGACGCTACTAGGTTGGAGGCCCATCGCTAGTAGGTTCCGAGGTGCAATCCAATCACAGCATCTTACAGCACCCGGTGGAAGTCCGATCACTCGGATCACTTCACCAGGTGGAACTCCTAGCACCCAAGGTTTCAGTGGCAACAGGGTGGAAGTCGCTTCTTGTTACTACTAGTAAGGCACTTGTTTCTAATAGCTTCTCTTTCTGTTGGGAGTGGTCTGAAACAAGAAGCTATTAGAAACAAGTGCCTTACTAGTAGTAACAGGGTGCCTTACTAGTAGTAACAAGAGCTGGAGACAAGAGCCTGTGTACCACTCCCCCCGGCATTCTGCTGTTGGAAATAACTGAGCGGCCATCGCTGTGGCTCGAAGGTTTGGCAAAAAGGCTTGCCACTGGCAAGCACACATTTTACAGTCTACAATAAGCAACCTTTTGGGTATCAAACACACATGTCTTGCATCAAAGGCCTGAAAATTGCATATACAGCAACAATGGGCATACCATAGCACAAGAATACTTGGTTTAAACGTTCAAACTGCATTGCATAGAAAACTACCCATATGCAGGGTCAGTGTCTATCCAACAAGATGCTTTTGAAACTGTTCCCACTGTCATTGAGCTTGTGTCTTCTCTTGCCTGCACAACTCGGTACCAAACATCATCTGCCACCTGCGAACGGGAAGACGCAGTGACAATTGCGCAGTAGCTCTGACCGGGGGGCAATAAAGTCAACAATGAGCACTGAAGATCAACTGCAGCTGAGCCAACTGCTGCGTCAGGGGCACTTTCCAACATCTTGAACACCACCTGCCACGACTTGCCATGCAAAAGGAATCAAAGGGCATGATGAGCAATATACTACTAGCAATGGCCTCCAACCTAAGACGCAATGGCCTGAATCACCTACGTCCAAACAAAGCAGCTCTTCTGAAGCACTGCTTGGCTAAGTTAGGACAATGTTCTGGTTGAGGTTCCTAGTAGCTGTATTGTTCTTAGTAGTAAGGCCAGGAGCCCTAGTAGCGTCCTTGCTCCGTTCGTAGCGATGCCCTTTGCTCCGTTCGTAGCGTTCTGAGGTTGTTGAAACATGTTTAAAAGTGCGGGCGGAACGTCCACGTACCAACCAAAGTTCGGAGCATTTTTCTCCGCCAAAATGGCAATCTTTAGGACGAGCTCCTGGAGACACGCAAGCATCGCTCATCATCTATTCCAACTCTCTTTGTTTATATCTTTCTTTAAGTCTTAGGTCCTTAGGTTTTCTTGTTCTTAGTAAGGCCAGGAGCCCCTAGTAGCTTCTTGTTCTTAGTAGCACATTAGCTACTGGTAGTAATGCCCTTTGTTACTGGTAGCGACGCCATTTGTTAAAAGTAGCTTCTTGCTACTAGTAGTATGGCCAGGAGCTACTATGTCTTTCTTTGCTCCGTTCTTTTCTTTCATCCTTCATTGTCTTTTCGTTTTATTCAGACCCTTAAACCAGACTCTCTTGTCACTTCCTTTCTTTGACTAAGACTCTTGAACGTGTTCAAATTCTTCCGATCCTCTTCTTGTTCTTAGACCGGTTTCCCTTTTGGTCCTTAGGCCTTTCTTTCTGTAGACCATCTTTGTTTGTCTTTTGTTCTTCATTCTCTTCATGTCCTTCTTTTTGTTGCTGTTGTTTATGTTGCTGTCGTTCTTTGTTCTTTGTTTATGTGTATTTTTCCTTAGACCGTTCCCTCATGTCTCTTTTCTTGTTTCGTCATGTCCTTTATGTGCTTCAAAATTGTCTTCTTTAGACCTGTTGTTCTTTCAGGTGTATGTTTATCGTTTTTCTTTAGACCTTTCATTATGTAGTTGTTTTCTTTGTCCATGCTTTTCTTTAGACATGTCTTTCTTGTTGCTTTTGTTTTCTCTGTAGACCTTTCTTCCTCGTTTTTGTTCTCTTCCAACCTACTAGCGATGGCCTCCAACCTACTAGCAAACCATATGAGGTTTTCTTCCGAAATCTTTCAGACTTCGTCGTCCTCTTGCAGCAGAGCATCACTGGCGCCCAGGATCTCGAGCAGCTCGTCAACAATCTGTTGCCAATTCTCCGGCCTTGACTTGATACATCCAGCAAGCTTTCTTTTCCAAGTCTCTTTACGGGTAGGCCGGTAAGTAGAGGAGAGAAGTCAGCTAAGTAGTAAGCTACGTGGTAAGGAGCAGCTAGTACAGGGAAATGAGAAGCCCCGTTGCTAATTCTGCTCTGCTTCTGTTTCAGCTTCCTTCTGTGTCTGCTCATTGGTTTCAGTGCACAAAATCTACACAAGCAACAGTTCATGGAAGGAGCCTGCACAAGGCGTACAAGAGATTGAGCGCCTTGGGAAACAGGACAACGGTCGGCAATCAGAGACAGTAACTTAAAAAAGCAATATTATAATATTGGTTCTCACACGCCGGCCTCCAACCTAGTAGCTTCTTGCTAGTAGTAATGCCCTTTGCTCCTAGTAGCTTCTTGTTCTTAGTAAGGCCAGGAGCGCCCCGTTCGTCGTGTGCGATGCCGCTCCGTCCTATTTGTCGTAGCGAACGATGTCACCTGGCCTGTCTTCTGATCGAAATATCCGCTTCGTGCATCTTGTCCAGGATTTGGTTCTTGTATCTGCGCCCGCTTTTAGGAAGCTCTTACTTTCTATGTGAAGTGTTCTTTATATTTCGCACCTGTCCAGATATTCATGCGTCATGAGGTTTGTTGCCAACCGTGCCATAGTCTCTAGCCCCAAGTACCTGCAGCTACAGAACACAGGGTACAATTGAGTCGAACGAAGTGAGAGACTCAGGAGAAGTAAGCACCGAAGGCACATGGAATGGCACGGTGGCATGGAATGACTGACTTGTTAGAGGAAATGGCACGCAGAAAGCACCTGATGTTGGGATCGGTCGACGAGAGGAAAATCCCAAGAAGGCCCGCAGCAGTCTTCATGGTCTCTGGGTCTGCTGTGTCCTGAAGAGCTATAAGTCTTTGAGGGGTGCAGAGTTCAAAGAAGGAAAACGACATAAAAGCAAAGGAAGAAAAGGGTAAAGAAAACAAAAATAAAGAAAGGTCCAAAGGTCTGTCAAAAAAAGATGAATAGACAAAATGCTATCAGTCTGTGAAGGGGCAGGGGTCAATTAGTTTCAGAATCCGCCTCCAGGTGAATCATCAAGTTCATCGCCTGTGGGATGTCGCTGGAATCGCACGAATATCGAGACATCATGACACCTTGGAACCTCAATTATATAAATGAAATATTAAATATATATATATATATAGTAACAAGAAGCTACTTAGGGTGGAGGCCATCGCTACTAGGAGCTAGAAGCTATTAAGTTGGAGGCCATTACTACTAGTAACAAGAAGCTACTATATATTCTTTTGAGTTGATGGCAATGGCCTCTAACCTTCCAACCTGATAGCGATGGTCAAACCACGACATCGCCTCGAACAGAATGGCGTGCTCGGCATTTGACCTGTTTTGCCGCTCAGCATCCACCTGTCTGTGCAGAACTCCGGTCTGTGCACGTGCAGAAACAATGTTCGCTACTAGTAACAAGTGCATCGCTTCTAGTAACAAGTGCCTTACTAGTAGTAGCAAGAAGCTACTATATCACGTGCACCACACATGGCCTTGCTTCTCTTCTTGCCTGGGCCTCAGCTCTGTACAGTCTATTTTTTGACAAACAAATGCTGATGCTGTGGAAGGTGTACTTCAGTGTCCTCATTTGATGCATTTAACTCTGGGAAAGAGAACCCTGAAACCCTTTGCTTTAGGTGGGAGGCCGTCGCTACTAGGCGTACACCGTTGACCCTCCGTACACCGTACACCTTTGCTCCTGACCCGGAGGGGGTGCTGGCGTCCTCTGCGAAGATGGCTTTGCCAAAATGGTTTGCAGCATCACATTCACACGGTGCCTGCCAAGATGGGGAGGCAAGGGAATGTTGAGATACAAGATTGGCAAGTGTGGCACTTGTGGCAAGATCGACACTGGCAAGCTTAGCGCCCCACAAAAGTTCAGCGTCGAACATTGAAATAGGAAAGAACTGCCTCGGAGTTTAGCAGCTGTGGTATGGATCATTCTCGTTTTCACACCTCGCACGGTGACTGAACTACCATAACAGTGAGTAGCGTGAACGCAAGACAAAGCACTCCCGCGCTGAAAGTCAAATACAGTCGCATTTTCTGGCACACGGGATCTTCTGCAGCTTCTACACATAGTAACAAAGAGCATCGCTACTAGGGGCAAGGACGCTACTAGTAGCTCCTGGCCTTACTACCAGGAACAAGGACGCTACTAGGAACAAAGGGCATCTCTACTAGTAACAAATGTTCAGGAGTATGCATGGGACATCAACGTGAAGAATTCTCAAGACTTTCTTTGACGTCGAAATCTCTGCCCTATGGGTGGGGAATCCTAAATAGTGTGCAAATTATGTTCTTGGCAAAAAAATAGACATTGTACATCTTCTCCACCTTGTTTCATTTCAACCAACACTTGTTTCGCGTCACTCAGTTCCTCCAACGTGAAGATTTGTGTTTGTCAGCCCGCATACACACGAATATTGTTTCTGCACTTCTTAGGGGCACTCGAGAAGCACCAAAGCATTGTAGATGTCGAAAGAGAGAGAAATTGGACAAGAAATGACAAGAAATAACGAATTGAATCCAGGAGCAATTGAAAAGGAAAAAATTGAAAAAAGGTATGAGAAAAAGGAAGTGCAGAAGGCAAGGAACAAAGGCCGTGAACAGCTACGGTGCTATAGGTCGCCAGTGAACAGCAGCTTCTTTTTTCGCCAGTGTTTAAGGGAAAAAAACTCATATATACAGTAACCATGTCCTTCTCCAACCTTTCGGAAAGTGTTTGAAAGGACGCTTTGGAGTTGGCAGCTTCCGGTTAGTCGCTTTCAACCGGCCTTGTGCTCTTGGCGGGCAACGTCTCATGTCAACACGTAATCTACTAGGAGCAAAGACGCTACTAGGAACAAGTGCATCGCTTCTAGTAACAAGTGCCTTACTAGTAGTAACAAGAAGCTACCAACGGGGGCTCCTGGCATCGCTACACTAGGAGCGATCGAACGCTACGAACGGGGCGCCTGGCCGTACTACTAGGAGCAAAGGGCATCGCTACTAGTCACAACTGTCGACATGACGTGAGAACGGGCCGAACGGGTGTAGAGCGAATGACACGTCGTAGAGCGAATGCACTGGAGAGCTGGCGTCTCTTGTGCCATGCTTTTGAGGAAAAAGTCCCACAAAGACTGTGCGCCGTGCAAGATTCTCAGCAGCTTGGTTTGAAGCCAGGGGGCTGGCACATGGTAGTACCTAGACTATGAGGATCATTGAAAAAAACGAAAGTTTGCAAAACCTATGTTGAACAGACTGGAAGGTCCTCCATAGGTCTGATCCTCACTTGGCGCACTCGTAGTACTCTGGGCAATCCCCCTGGACGAGATTCGCAAGACATTGGCACACAGGTGGCACAACCTGTGCCCAAGACTGTACCTTGGTCGTGGGTCAAGGATAGCAATGGATAGTAAGGAAGGGCCAAGCATAGATAGCAAAACCGATGGCAGTCGCACGGGATATTTCCCCATCTCCAAAATCCCAAGCATAAAGCCACTTGCTGACCTCATGGAACGAGGTGACGATTCCTAATCGAAGCCGAGCACTTGGATCCCCACGTCAGAAGGCCGATATCTCGCTCCAGGAAGAGAGCTGCAAGCTTCCCTTGCCACACCTGATAAGCTTAAACCGAAGAGCAATGGCCTCCCACCTAGCGATAGCCTCCAACCCAATTGAAAAGAACAGAAGACAAAAGACACAAGCTAGTCTCACGTCATATGTCACTGATGTATCGTCTTCCAAAAGGAAAAAAACATCTGAACCTCGCATCTGAACAGCTTAGCTTGGGCACATCAGGTTGAAGACCATCGTTCTCCTTCCGGTAGAGTCTCAGAAGGCAAATGCAGGCCTTTCTTTTGATGTAGGGAGACAGCCTCAGCAACAAAAAGAACACAGTGATTGGCAAAGAACCTCATAGCGATGGCCAACCTAGGGCCTGGGAATGCGCACGCATTGGACTGGTTCAGGATCATCTTGGAAATATCGGAGAAAAGGTTGTCGGCGAACTCCGGACCTGCGAACTTTCACGCCGTAGGACCCCTTTGGGCGGAGGAAGAGCCGATGTTTAGTAGCGATGCCCGTTCGTAGCTCCGTTCGTAGCGTCCCTTGTTCCTAGTATATAGTAATGCCCTTTGCTCCTAGTAGCGGCCCTGGTTACTAGTAGGTTTGCGATTGTTACCTTCTTTGCCAGCCACAACGTGAGAACGCCCGGGGACAAAAGCGAGAGAACCAAAGCCGTACAGGCTCACACTGGCTTAATCAACGGAGGGATGGGAGTCTGTCGCTACTAGGAACAAGTGCATCGCTTCTAGTAACAAGTGCCACGCTACTAGTAACAAGAAGCTATTAATTCTAATAGCTTCTGGTTACTACTAGTAAGGCACTTGTTACTACTAGCGTGGCACTTGTTTCTAATAGCAAACATTGTCACTCTCTCACTCTCGTGCCTCCGATGTTGGCCACGGTGTTCAAGGCCAATGCAGCCATGTGCTGCAGCGAGTCGACGAAGTCGACCGAATCAAAGAGTTGAAGTTTGGAGGAAAAAAGAAGAAAGAAAGAAGCTACGAACGGAACAAAGGGCATCGCTACTAGGAGCAAAGACGCTACTAGGGGCTCCTGGCCTTACTACTAGTAACAAGAAGCTACTAGATACGATTTATGATTGTATTCGAAAGAAAGAAGGAAGAAAAATCGAATATAGTTTGCTAGTAAGTTCGAGGCCATCGCTTCTAGGTTGGAGGCCATCGCTAGTAGAAACAAAGAAAACTGAAAAAATGAAGAAAGGTCAAAAGCAAAAATAAGAAAGATGGTTTGTGTCTGGTTCATCTTTCTTCGTCCTGGTCGCTCCTTTTTCTGTCTTCTGTCCTTCTTATCTTTCCTTCGTAGACCTTTTGTTTGTCCTTCCTTTCTTTCTTCCTTTCAGCAGAAATCATTGATATTACTTCAGACTCGACAAAAAGTTGTTCCACATTGTTCAACCAACTTTTGTTGAGGAGTTAGCTGTTTTTCAGGAGTTGCTTTATGCCACCTCAGTGGATATGAAAACGACAACAGCCCAAGACTTGGCCCAAGAGAAGTATAAAAATATCACGAGCCTCGTTGCCGGATGCCATGTCCGTCTTCACGCTATTCACAATCATGCGCACCATGTCGTTGTTGTCAGCGAGAAGTAAGGAGGTGGCCAAATACCTCGAAGTTGCAAGGAATGAAAATGCCTTGAGGCAGTGTGAAGTAAAGCCTCAAAGAGGACTGAAACAAGACTGAATGCCTCAAAGCTCCCCTAGAAGCTCCATCTTAGTGCTACACCCTGCAGTTTTCTCACTGAATTTGGACGCTGAGCATAGCTCTACAGCCTCACAGGAAAAGTGTCCAAAAAACGTGTGGGTAGTTTCGAACTCGAGTCTGTGCCAAAGCGCCTGAAAGTGCCCAAAGTCAATCTCGTAGCCAAGCATGTAAGCATACAGGAGCTTCCAGACATACCTCACTGACAATTTCATCGCCCCCGGCTACATGTCAAAAAGAAATGGAACTAGAGTATGCCCAGGGCACTTTTTCTTGTCATAGCCCGTGAGAGACTTTGGATTGGCAAACTTCAAGCGGATCTTCGACAACTCCTACCGGCAAAGCTACACACAATAGCTTCACATGCCAGTGCGTTTTTGGATTATGCATCTAAATCCATGTTCCAGGTGCTGCCATCTGCCATGCCATGCTCGCCTTGTCAACTCTTTGCTGCTCTTGCTCCTTGGTCTGGCAGTTGCGAATGTCGGCGATAAAGACCTGCGGGTTTTTCCCGGCCCCAAAGCGGCATAGCGATGTTGCACATGAAAATGTTGTCTCAAAATGTTGGAAAAAGGTTTGAACTTGTAGTAACAATGTTCGCTATCAGAAACAAGTGCATCGCTACTAGTAACAAGTGCCTTACTAGTAGTAACAAGAAGCTATTAATTTAGTTTAGTTTCAATTTAATTCTGCACAACAATGCTACGATTCTTTTTGGGCTTCTTTTTGCAGCATTTGCCAAAATGTATCTGGTTTTGACGGGAAAAAACAGAAACGCATCCCTTGGAAGTGCCGCTTGCTGCGCCGCTTGCACGGCGTGCACGGCGTGCGCCTGCAGGCCCTTCATGTGGCTCGGGGAGTCGAAGCCCAAGGTCTCTTGGGCTCCCCGCATGGCAGCCTCCGAACAACACGCTACTAGTAACAAGGACGCTACTAGGGGCTCCTGGCATCGCTACTAGGAGCAAGGACGCTACTAGGGGCTCCTGGCATCGATACTAGGAGCAAGGACGCTACTAGGGGCTCCTGGCCTTACTACTAGGAGCAAAGACGCTCCTAGTAGCGTCCTTGCTTCTAGTAGCGATGCCCTTTGCTCCTAGTAGCTTCTTGCTCCTAGTATATATATGTCACTGCACTCACGTGAGGATCTTTTCCGAGGTTGCGCGAACGACCTGTAGCACGTGAGACACGCTACCAGTTGCTTTGTCAACTGGTAGATCTGCAGCGACCACGGCTTTACCTAGCACGCCTTCTAACATGGTGCACTTGACCGTGATCTCACTGTTTCTTTCCCCCGATCGGTAGGAATGGTGGTGTAAGGGGTTGGATGGTGGGATAGCAAAACGTGGATTGAGCCACGTAGCTACCGATCGTTACGTGACAAGCCGTGTACTGCGTACAACTAGCCGTCACTGCACTCACGTGAGGATCTTTTCCGAGGTTGCGCGAACGACCTGTAGCACGTGAGACACGCTACCAGTTGCTTTGTCAACTGGTAGATCTGCAGCGACCACGGCTTTACCTAGCACGCCTTCTAACATGGTGCACTTGACCGTGATCTCACTGTTTCTTTCCCCCCACTTTAGTCCTTACAGTGAGGTCCGCGTTACCCCACTCTCCGTCTTAGCCTATCGTGTGAAGGGAACCTAAACACTCAGCGACACGACCCCCCGCCTTCTTCACCAAGGGTCCTGCCAACGAAGTTGCCCCTTCTTGCTTCTGACCTTGTCTCCCTCATACTTGTCTCCCTCAGCTTTGTCCATGGCACGCTTTGCCTCCTTCGAGGTCTTGTGCAGACGTAGTTCCGCATCAAGTTCTCCTGCCTTTTCTAGGAGCCTGCTCATGACCATGAACTCCAGCTGCTCAAACTGAACGTCAACGCGATGCCTTTCATTGAAGTCATCAAAGCGCTCGTTCGTGAGGTCATCAGCTTCCTGGTTTTGCCAGCGTGGAACCCATTGCAAATCGAGCTCAATCCCTCGGCGGTCTAGCTGCGTTGCAAGTTCCATCGCCACAATGCTGAGAGGATAACGGCTGCTGGCAAACTTCTTCAACACGTGAGTATTTCCCAGGTTGTCTGTTAGGGCCGACAGAGTGACCGTTGAGTCACCTTTTGCCCACTTCGCCTCAGGCGCGAGCACCATCACGGCCGCCAACACCCCAATGAGCTCCAGTGTGGCAATTGAGCGAAAAGGGTCGCCCTTCAAATACGCCCACGCGGCGTTTCGGCGATTGAGCTTGAAAGAGAACCAGCGTGCTTGCGACAATGGCGTCCCGTTCCAAAACTCCCAGCCGCCGATAACAATCTCTTCTCCGGCAGCCTTAGCATCGACACGAAAGATGTCGGTCAGGCTGGCCAGCAAAGGTTCAAGGCCCCTGACCGGCTTCCGTGCAACCTCTTCCCGCACGAACTCGAGCAAGATGATTACTGCGTCAGGGAACTTGGCGAAGGTACCCCCCGCCAGCGACGAGGACCAGGCGAACAGGGGCGCCAAGAAAGGCCTGACCTGCCGCAGTGCGCCCGCCACGAACGACAGCCTGCCAAGAACCGACTTCAGCTCTCGCCCTAGCACACCGCCCTGCTGCAACTTGCTGTCAACCCAATTCAGGATCCAAGACCTCTTCGACTCATTGATGCCTCTGGCGAAATTTGCCACGTCCAGGTGATAGCCAATCCAGTCGACCTCAGCCCCACCACGGACCTTCTTCCACGTGATGGGTATCTCCAAGAGCTCGTAGAGGAAGAGCCACATAAGTATCTTCCTCCAGAATCTCGCCCCGGTCGCCGTCAGCCACCCGTCATCGGCGTAGATCAGGTGCAGGAGACCCATATGTCTCCCCATGAGGCGATGGCAGCAGCGAACCACCACCCCAATGACCCGACCGAACCAATATGCAGCGCTTGCAATGCCAAAGGTCCCTCGCGTGTGCACATAGATGTCGCCCGAAGACTCCCCCGGCATGCGAAAAGCCTGGAAGCCCCAGTCCTCTTCTTGCACCGGGATCAGCTTGTGCGCGCGAGCGATGTCGTAGAGGACGGAGAACCTAACGACTCCCCCGCCCTCGTCCTTCTCCAGCGCTACCTGCCGAAGAATAGCTGCAGCGTCGTCAATCAATGGGAACCTCATGCGATCCCTGACCCGAATCCTCCTGTTCACGTCAACGCTGTAGGTCCCATCGTGTATCAAGCGAACCCTCGTAGTGCCCAGCTCTTTGGGTACAGCCCCAAGCGCCGCCACTGCGAGCCTGCCCTTGTACTTCTTCTTGGCCTCCTCTTCTGTCATCCTCAGGACGGTGCCATTCGCAACCTCTTCCATCACTTGACGTGCAATGTCGACAGAGCTCTCCTCCGCCGACTCATAGTTCTCTGCCAGTGTATCCTGGAAATCCTCCTCCGTAGGATCAACGGTCCACTTGACCTTCTCCTCGTAGACCCTCGGCGTCCGGGGCATATACTACGCCCAAAGGCACCCCCTTTTCGGCCACTGCATCCAGGAAATCCGAGTCCTCGTCCTCCAGGACCCGTGCCACTGCCATGAGCCTTCTGAAGTTGATCTCTGTATTTCTATCTTTCGGTCTTCGATCGGGACGCTCGCCGCGCTCCCTCAGCCACAGGTCCAGCCTCTCCCTGAAGCCAAAGATCTCACCTCCGAAGGGCGTGCCGCCGCTCCGACCCGCTGCAGCCTGCCAGAACAACTTCTTAGCTTTCTCCTCGCCCTCCAGCTCTATCCAGTCTTCAAAGGCCCTGAAACACCAGCGAGCCAGCTCCTTGCCGTCTTCGGTGGAAGGAGCCGTTCTCCTGCCGACCGGCCAACGACCCGGCGAGCAAAGGCCCGCACCATCGTGTATCGACCTCAGTTCTCCCTTGTACTTCACCTGCATCGGGGGGCCCAGGCCGGGCCGGCCCCCTGCTCCTCCACTGCTCGAGCCTGCACCCTTGCCCAGTGTTGCTTTGCCACTGCACAATGTTGCTTTGTTGTCCAGCAATGTTTCGACCACAGATGCATTGCCTGTACTGTTGCTCAATGTTGCATTGTTGCTCAATGTTGCACTGTTGCTCAACGCTGCACCGCCACCAACTGCCTTGCTCGACTTGCTCAATGTTGCACTGTTGCTCAATGTTGCCTTGTTGTCCAATGTTGCACCACCAACAGCGACGGCCCTCCTCTTCTGCGGCTCGGCGAACGAATCGGCATCTCTCTTCACCGCTCCCCCCTCTTTAGATGAAGAGGGATGCGAGGAGAGGTCATGCAGAATGGCCTTGGCAATGGCTCGGTCCATCAACTCAGGGTAAATGGAGGTAGCCGTAGTGCGAAAGGAGTCATCGTCAGGCGCTCGGGCCAGACTGACTGTAGGCTGGCAGCTGCATAAATTCTTGGCAGGACCCTGATATTGCCCATCAGAGTCGAAAGAAGGCCAGGACAATGGCCCCCATGTGCGAAGAGTGCTCAAATTGGTGAGCAATCGAGTAGGCTTTCGATAGGGTGCCTTCCAACAGCATTGATTGAAGGCGACTGTGAAGAGCTTCATGGCATTCGACGTGTGTGCACACTGTCGCAGTTCGGGCAACTGCCAAATAGAAGCAGGAATCATCTTCATGCCATCCTCTTCTCGCCAGATAGCCCCGAGATCCTCGGGATGCTCGCCGAAGACCAGGACCAAGCTTCCATCTGCAGCATGCGGGTGTTGTTCCAGGGCTTGCAAAACCTCGATCATGAATCAAATCAGGATGTTCCCCAGTTCTGCGTCCTTTTGATGACGCTTGGACAACCATGGAAAACCCCAGGGATGTTCCCTGGAGCGCACGGGGGGCGGCCCCCTGCAGTTCGCTCCCCTCACTCGACTCCATGTAGAGCAGGGTGGTGTGATCAACACGACGTGATAGTGCCCGCTTGCCAGCTCGTCCAACAACCTCTTCTGAAGAGACCTGTCAGCTAGGTCCCACTCTGGAGAATTCTGAATGTCTATCTCATGCAACTCGAATTGAATGCCGGCCCCTGTCTCCTGCTCCTGTAGGAATGAAGCCACTGAAGCTTTACGCTGCGCTCCACTGAACAGGCACAGGACCCGGCACTGACGTAGGCCTCTCGTTGTGACCTTTGCTGCCGACGGGGCTGAGGCTGACCCTCCGGCTCTGCGCTTCAAGCGGATTTGGTTGTCTCGGCTGCTGCTCCAGCCGTGTCCTTCTTGCCCGACCCATCACAAGCATGGGCTGGGTGACTGCCGAAGCAGATCTGGCATACATGGAGGCGCCCACATTGAAACCGACAACGCTCTCTGGGACTATTCCACTTCCAACAGATCTGCCTCCCATCGGGTGTGCGATCATTCATCCGGCCCTTCTTTCCCTTTCCTTTGCCCTTGCCCTTCTTGCCCTTGCCTTTGGGTGTCTCATAGTAGTCGGGCTGCCATGTGCTCTTGCCATGCGGGCTTCTGGACCTCGGATGCTCTGATCGCGCTGAGCTCGAGGGGTTTGCCACCTGCGAGTAGACGTTGGGCGTCAAGAAGTAGCGCTCCTTGATGGTGGTGTCCGTCATTGCCTCCTTCAATGCCTCTGCCAGGACTGCCCCCTCGTTCACGAGCTTCACCATCTGGCGACGAATTTGGAAGTCATAGGAGAGGACAAGATCGAACTCCGGCGATGCCACCACCTCTCCATCCTTCCCTTTGGCCTTGAGGCCTAGGACATGATCACCCAACAACAAGTCCAAATACTTGAGGAAGTGTTGAGGTTGAAGATCTCGCAAGCAAGCCTTCTGTGGATACTTCAATTGTGCCAGCAGGTACGAATTCGCTACCACTGCCATCCTCTTGCGGAATTCTTCTGGGTTCCGGGGCTTTTGGCATTCCCCGAAACCCTTCTTGATCTTGAGCGTGCCTGTCCCCCGTTCCACGGTGGCGCCCAAGACATCTGCCTCTGCATCCTCCCTGCTGAGGAACTGCACAAGGCTCATATTCTTCAACTCGCCCTGCTCGATCTGGTCGAAGATCTGTTCAAGGGTCGATGCTGCTGGTGTGTTGCGATCCTTCAGCTTGACATTGTGGACTGTTTGAAACTTGACCATGAGCTCTTGGATCTCCACCTTGTTCAATGCCCTAGGGACGCTAGCGACCCCTGCTTCTGCTTCCGCCTTGTTGCGGACCGCCACCCTGGTGCTCGCTGACTCCCAGGTGTCTACCAGCGCCGCGATCTCCACCACGTCGCGCGCCGCGTCCAAGTTCAGGACGTCTGCGCAAAATGTCCTCATGCCAGCTCTGTTGTCCGCAATGGTGCTCATCCTGCTCACACTGCGCACCCTTGCCACCGCCAACTTCGCTTGCGATACCTCATCTACTTCTTTTACCTGCAGGAGTCCACGCAGGTCTGCATCGAGCAACGCGATGGCGTTCCTCCTCCGTTCATCTGTATCATGACCGATCCCGGCCATGATCTCCACCGCTCACCGCGCCGGCCCGTGCGCGCCGACGCCCCGCGCGGAGTGCCCCCCTTTCCCTTGTTTAGGCCAAAAGGGGGGGAAAAGCCACGCATTGCTCCATGATTCTCCTCTCACCTGACCATGTCCGAAAGTCAGTCGAGACATCATGCCAAATCACATGCACAAGCTTTGACTGCCTGACACCTCTAATGCCTCCTTACAACACACGACCGACTGAACGAAGCGATTCTCGTCTCGACGACCGCCCCCCTTCTCTGGTGTTGCTCCTCAACTCTCAACGAAGGCGCCCCCACCCCTTTCTTCCTGGCGCCCTCACTTTAACCTCTTAGTGAAGCACCCACCCCGACCCGAGAAACTCTCTCCCGCGTCCTTTCGTGCTGCACTCTGCCACGCGGTATGTTTTACTCTTGCCCACGGGATGAATGCCCTTGTCGCTTTCTCACCCCGTGCTCTCTTCCCCTTCAGATTCCGTCATCTCCGACGACGTCACCTCGCCCGAGGACTCATCTTCCCCGGGCGCATTTGCCGCCCCGGCCACGTCTGCAATGCCGAACCGAAAGCACTGTCGACATGCCTTGTGGTAGGCCGATGCATTGGGAGCCTCCTGCCCCAGTACCTCAAAATGAGCGTAGTGCACACCAGGCTGCCTATGGCAGTCGCCGACACGGTGCAGGGTCTTGGTCTTCGACCTGCCCACCACCGATACTACAAACATCCCTGCCACTTTCTCTAGTGGCAGAATGTTGGGCTGCTCCAACCCGTCGTCCTGTGGATCCGGCTGCCTGCTCTGTCTTGACCTCAACTGTGCCTTCATCATCACCCACTAGGACGACAGGCCCAGTGATCGTCCACTTAGGCCTGAGGCAGGTTTTCGCAGCGTCGTGACCGGGCATGAAGGTCATCAAGCACATCATCTGCTCGTCACACTCTTCCTGCTTGAAGCCCATGCCCCGCATGCGTTGCTCGACCAACTGCACCACATTGGTCTCATCGAAGGGATCCGAGTTTGCCATGTTTTCTTTGATGAACATGGCCATGACTTTCTGGCTACGCAGGACGTTCACCTTCACATTCTGCTCATAGGCCTCGTCCGCCGATGGGCGCCATCTGCCAATCATCCTGCGCACATCTTCCGGGATCCTTGCCGCTTGGGACCATGTCCGCACGGTCACCCTCTCGCTGCGCTCTGTCCACAGCACACCCAAGCCTGGCTGCAGGAGAGGCTTCGAGCCCTCTCCCTTTCCCATGCGGATCTCGTTGAACAGCGCTTGCGACATAGTCGAGGCGATGGGGTAGTCCACCACTTTCCTCACAAAGCCATTGCACGACTTGTCCGGCCAGGGCAACATGAAGTCTCTTGTCGCTAGCCCTGAACTCGTCCCCATGGCCGACCAGAGCTTCCAACCGACCTCCAGCCAGTCCTTCTCCATGATCCAGGCCTGGCGACTGATGTAGAAGGGGAGGAGTATGACCCGCTTTCCTGGTCCGGAGGTCTTGGAACGATGAATGACCCCCTTCAAGCTCGTGTCACTGAGCTCCAACGTGCGGTTGGGCACCCCTTTGGTGTCATCGAACCTCACGCCCGTCCAGAGCTTGATGAGCCGAAACCATGCATAAACAGGATGGTAGCTGGGACGGGATTCATCACAAACATGCTGCTCCCATGCGACCACGATCGAGACCGGGATGAGCAGCGCCTTTCTCGAAGGCTTCAGCTCCACTGATTGCAAGCGGAGGTTTGCCTCTTCCAGAGCGTTCTTGATGGCCGGTGCCCGACACAGCTGATCCGACTCAGGAACTTCGCCAGCGTATTCGAGGAACATGAGTGCCTTGTATACAGACTCCGGAAAGCTGCGTGCGCAAGGCTCTTCAACCATGGCCTCCAAGAACTCCGCGAAGCACTCTGGGCTCGCAGGCCACTGCTCGCCAAACACAGCGTCCATCCACCGGGAGGCTTTCATCCATGTCTTTACATGCTTCCTCAACGTGTTGGCTCTTCGGCCTTTGGCCACCCGGATGAGGAGCGCATCCTCGCTGGAGCGTAGTGCCACTGGCAGCTTGGCTGCTACTACAATGTTCCGAATTTCCTTCACCCACCTGTCGCGCTCCTGCTTCTCTGCCAGCTCTCGAAGCGCCAAGTCACTCGAGGCGATGTGAAGTTTCATACTGAGCCTGGTGGGCCACCTCGATCTCTTTGCGGTACCAACTAACTCAACCTTCGACTGTGCCTCGGCCCGCTGAATCTCATGGAAGGTGCGCCGACGGAGATCTCTTTGATGGGCCACATGGGCATCCAACAGGTCTTGCGACCCCCGCTTTGCGTCCGACCGATGCCGACTTTGTGCGCAGACTGCGCACAGCTCAACCAACTCGGCAAGCTTGTCCTTGTCCAGTGCGACCCCATCTCCTTGTTGCTCCAACTTCCAGAGCACTGCCTTCAGCACGGAGTCGTCGCTGTCAACAAGCGTAGCCAAACGAGTGACCGTCCAACCTGACTTCTTCAGGACCTCCATCTCCGTGTCCGTCAGGTTGGCACGGCCCTCAACCAAAGCCCAGTCCTCCTGGGCTGCCATGGCGGCGAAGCTGGGCCCCGCCGATAGCAAAACGTGGATTGAGCCACGTAGCTACCGATCGTTACGTGACAAGCCGTGTACTGCGTACAACTAGCCATATATTACATATAGTTTTATGTTACTCTTTTTGGAGGGGGTGGGGGTAGGCTGCTAGTAGCTAGAGGTAGCTAGTAGCTAGGTAGCTAGTATCTGCAAGTAGCTACTACTTAGGACGCAGGATAGCTCGCGCTAATCATTTGGTTCCTAGATGTTTAGGGAAACTTAACATTACATATTCATATATTAGATAGACAAAAAAGAATACATCAACGACACCATAAAGAAATCAAAAAGAGATGAAAGAGGCTAAGCATTATTGCTTGTTGTTCCCTTGCAGCGATGTCCATGCGTAATTTGGGGGGTACTTGCGTAATTCAGTTGATTCTTACTTGTGCCACAAAGAATCAAGCTGGATGTAGCAAAGCAAAGGTGCCAACTGGATGAGAGCAGACTTCTCAGCTTTGGGAGACACTAAAGGAGGCTTGGAAACACAGTGAGGAAACATTCCTGCTTAGAGGAATCACCCATAGGTGGCAATTCGTGCGTAGAATGCAGCAAAATGTCATAAAATGTCCATATCCAGCTGGATCTTTCAATGAGAAAGTTTAGGGTGAAGGCAAACAGTCTTGGCTTCAATAAAACCAAATCGAGTCATCTGGTTGCAAACAGCTGTTGGCTATTTGGCCTTGACATTCTTCATCGTGCCAATCTCCCTCTTTCCAGGCCTCCATGCTCAAAGCATCGCTCAATTCACATCTCAACGAGAGAAATTCTCTCGTTATGTCTAGCAAATGAACGAAATGAACTCAACAGGCAAAAGATTTGCTTCGTGCTTCGTTTTGGAAAAATGTCGATCATCTCCTTTCAAACGGTGGAAGGACATCTGGCGCCTCTATGGCCGCAGTCTTGTTACCATCTCCATCGAGCTAAGCTGCTCAGATCTGCTAAGCAAAGAAACCGAGGTATATCTCTTGGCGCCTAGACTAGTAGAATCAGTCTACTTCAGGTCTACTCAGTCTATTCTCTGCGTTACAAAAAGGACTTCCTTGTCGGGGCTAAGTATACCACAGTCTAAGACACAAGACTTGAGAGTCGGCTGCTGAAAATCTGATGTGTAAAGTCTGCGGTCTTCTTCTGTGTGGCCTGTCGGATGCGTGTTTCTTCGAGAAATGGGTCAATATCTACCTGATTTTGGCACATGTATTCGCAACCTTGCATCCTTGCGGAAAAGCTGCATTCGTCTATCACATGTGCTCAACTCATCAAACTGAGCCGGAGCATGACATACACAGCAGCTGCAGCTTTTGGTCTCTTGCTGCAGGTCTCTTGCCGTTGCACTCACTTTGCCAGATGCTTCATCAGGTAGTTGTAGGCCTCTCAGGATGTCTTTGGATTTCTTTTGCCAAGAATTGGCATAGGTCAGTCCTCGCCCTCTTCGCTGAAGTCAACGACTGCCACGCAGCTTGTGCCAACCACCTTACGAAAACAAAGGCTGAGAGCGACATGGAGCAGGAACATGCACTTTACGCTGGCCTTTCTTGGGAGACCATCCTTGTCGATCTTGCAAAGGCCTTCGATGCAAACTCAAACCGATCACGAGTCTCACGACAGAACCAACGGACCTAGAGACCTGAGCCTGTGCCTGCCCACTCACCCAAGCTCTTGTTGTCAGGCACATCGACGACCGGCACATTCTTCTCCAAGCAAAGGCCCTGCACTTACAACATCTTGATATAAAAAAACAGAAAAATCACTTCGCTGCAGCTCGGGCCCTTCAGTGAGTCGTCATGTTTCATCAATCATCCTGCCTGGATCAATTTCTTGTAGGTGGCCTCATTGCAAGACTCCGCCAGGAACACGACCTGGGCCTTGCAAGCTTCCACATGCTTGGCAACCTGAGCAAAAGCAGCAAAGCCAGAATGAAGTAAAGCACAAAAACCATGGAAAAACATTGAAAAAGTAACTTACCAGTGGACGCCTCGTGCAGGCCACGGATGACACCATCAACTTGGAGAGCCCGCTTGAGCACACCTCGTACAGCTCCATTCAAGTCAGTGACCTCACGAGAACTCTGCTTCAAACAGCAACTTCATGGACTTCCCCAAACTCCGCTGTGACTCGCCTCCTCCTCTTTCTCAGGCTCGACAGCGACAGTCTCCTCCTCTTCCAACTCAGCCATGATCTGACACAAGGCTACATTGTATCTGTAAAGAAACTATTGTAGGCCATACAATGTGTTTGCCAACCCTGCCTTGCTCGCACAAACCCTTTCCAGCAAAGAGACACCCCTTTTTGAGCCCGACATGAGTAGGGTAGAGCTTCAAGCGCAAGCTGCTGGCTGGAACTGCCTATCTAAACAACAACAAAAACAATAGCATACACAGCAGCTGCAGTTTTTGGTCTCTTGCTGCAGGTCTCTTGCCGTTGCACTCACTTTGCCAGATGCTTCATCAGGTAGTTGTAGGCCTCTCAGGATGTCTTTGGATCTCTTTTGCCAAGAATTGGCATAGGTCAGTCCTCGCCCTCTTCGCCGAAGTCAACGACTGCCACGCAGCTTGTGCCAACCACCTTACGAAAACAAAGGCTGAGAGCGACATGGAGCAGGAACATGCACTTTACGCTGGCCTTTCTTGGGAGACCATCCTTGTCGATCTTGCAGAGGCCTTCGATGCAAACTCAAACCGATCACGAGTCTCACGACAGAACCAACGGACCTAGAGACCTGAGCCTGTGCCTGCCCACTCACCCAAGCTCTTGTTGTCAGGCACATCGACGACCGGCACATTCTTCTCCAAGCAAAGGCCCTGCACTTACAACATCTTGATATAAAAAAACAGAAAAATCACTTCGCTGCAGCTCGGGCCCTTCAGTGAGTCGTCATGTTTCATCAATCATCCTGCCTGGATCAATTTCTTGTAGGTGGCCTCATTGCAAGACTCCGCCAGGAACACGACCTGGGCCTTGCAAGCTTCCACATGCTTGGCAACCTGAGCAAAAGCAGCAAAGCCAGAATGAAGTAAAGCACAAAAACCATGGAAAAACATTGAAAAAGTAACTTACCAGTGGACGCCTCGTGCAGGCCACGGATGACACCATCAACTTGGAGAGCCCGCTTGAGCACACCTCGTACAGCTCCATTCAAGTCAGTGACCTCACGAGAACTCTGCTTCAAACAGCAACTTCATGGACTTCCCCAAACTCCGCTGTGACTCGCCTCCTCCTCTTTCTCAGGCTCGACAGCGACAGTCTCCTCCTCTTCCAACTCAGCCATGATCTGACACAAGGCTACATTGCATCTGTAAAGAAACTATAGTAGGCCATACAATGTGATTGCCAACCCTGCCTTGCTAGCACAAACCCTTTCCAGCAAAGAGACAACCCTTTTTGAGCCCGACGTGAGTAGGGTAGAGTTGATTGCACTGCACTTTGCTTCGCAGCTAAAAGGGAACACTGTGCAACCTATCCGGTCTTCTCTTAATCATGTCTTGGATATTGTCATCTCTCGCATGTTTTCTCTTTTCTGTTGTTTGCTCGCAATCTTCTGTGCGGCAAAAATCCTACTCAGAACAGCACCCTCATCTTCATGCCTGGCAACAGCATGTGGCGGACAAATGCGTTGACAGGGCCATATGAAAAGGATCTGAACCCAATCCATTCTGGACCTCCACCCTAGTAGCAATGGCCTCCAACCTACTAGCAATAGCCTCCAACCCACTAGCGATAGCCTCCATCATGTTGTTTTGCAAATGTGTTTGAGAAACTAGTGTCATCGCGAAGATGCCAGGTGAACCATTCTTCCAAAGGTATTCGGGATGCATCTCAAGGCTTTGTCGCCGGCTCTCCGCCTGACACAGAAAGGAACGAGAAGACGAGAAGAGGCTTTGGGGTCGTCATAAGGTCGTCAAATTGTCGCATCAAATTGTCGCCAACTGGCGCTGAATTTCTTCACAACTTGCACTTGCCAGTTATGCTCAAGCATACTTGCTGAAATTTTGGAAAAGCAGGTGAAAACCAGCTGAAAACAACAAAGGTGTCATTGATATGTGTATTTGATTCCCTGTGTTCGCCTTCTTAAATCCCAAGCTGTCATCAATTCCATTTGCCTCCTCTTTTGACTCCAGGTCTTCCACGATGCGATCCCACCTCAGGCAACCACCGAGTAGGCTGCTGACAACGGACATCTGCGAAAAATCCAAGTAGACAAACGGAGAACAACGCGAACGAAAACAGAGACTGGGACAAACACAAGTGTGTCTTCCGAAAGTAATCTCTTGCCCATCCAATTGGAAAGTAAGAGTCATCTAATCCCACTTCCGTTCACCCAAACTCCCTTGTTTTCTTCGGTGATAGACCCGACAGAAGGTGTACCAGCAACACACATCCAAAAGTTGCAGTCCTGGTGTGTTTCTGGACGAAAACGTTGCAAAGTAGGGTCTGTTGTGCCTGCCCCAGAATGCCTTGTGGACGTTAGTTGAGGCGACGGTCGCAGGCCCATGGTGGAAGTCTGCTGCAAACCATTCCGGGTGGAGTCGGGGACCCCATCCTCATTGAAGAGCAGCATGGGCGACGACCCGTCACACACTGCAAAGGCGGAGGAGAAACTCCCAAGCAAATCAAATGCTCAAAAAAGATTTAAAACACCCAGAGGAAGGAAAAAGAGAAAGGCGGAAAGGTCGAAAAGCATCAAGTTTGGCTCAGACCGTCAGATGAAAACGTTCCTGCCGTCGGTGCTTCTGACAGGGCCCAACTTTTGAGCTGAGCAATTGCCCTCGCTACGAACGGAGCAAAGGGCATCGCTACTAGGAGCGCAAGGACGCTACGAACGGGGCTCCTGACATTACTACTAGGAGCAAGAAGCTACTAGGTTGGAGGTCATCACTCTTAGGTTGGAGGCCATCGCAAGTAGGTTGGCAAACGGGGGAAGGGCAGAAGAAGTAAGGAGGGACGGGGCGGGTGGTTTTGGGAGGCGCATGCTGAGGGCACCTATTGAAGGCTGCCTCGCTCTTTCACACGACAAGTGGCGGAAGGAACTTCCCAAGCATCACAAACAAATGTGTGCGCGCAATCGACAGGGCCAACCCTTTGCCGTTTGCAAACCAATGCCTTGTTGGCTTCAACTTGAGCCAGCTGGATAGCGATGGTAGCAAAATGGAGAATGTTACCTCAACTAAATTGCACCCTCAAGGTGCACTCTCATTGTGGTCAGCGACAGTATTTTGATCAGCTATCGTGACCGTGACTATTAGGTTGGAGATCGCTAGTAGGTTGGAGGCCGCTATTAGAAACAAAGGAAAAAGAACAGGAATAAGTAAAGTCTAATCATTCCTCATTGTCAAAACCTGTGGGTCAGCTTTCTACCAAGGTGGCCTTACAGCTCTCAAAACCATCTAGTTGCATTGCCTGCAACACATGGCAGCACCCTTTTGTAGCTCACTGTATCATCCTTGAATAAAAGAAAGCACCACCTTAAGGCTTCTGGGTTCTTGTGTTGTTGCCTCTCACCACTACGGACATGTGGGAAGCGCTTCGAAGCTCAGCAAACACTGAGAAAAGTTATCAGGCGCATAGACGTGGGTGAAAAAGAGCTTCTTGTTACTACTAGTAAGGCACTTGTTACTAGAAGCGATGCACTTGTTCCTAGTAGCTTCTTGTTACTACCTGAAAAAGAATCAGAACAATTGGATACAAAGTGATACAAACCGCATCAAACCGCCAACCTGGCGGGGAGAAACACCGAGGGTTGCACTTTTGGTAGTCGTCGAAACTCTTTCTCCCATTTGGCTCGATGCAGCGAGCCGAGGTCGCCTCGCAGAAAAACGTTGTTTCAGACCTCCCGGAGTTGGCGTTAGTTGACACGGAAGCGCTAGTAGTAACAAGTGCCACGCTAGTAGTAACAGGTGCCTTACTAGTAGTAACAAAGAAGCTATTAATTTACTTTAAACCTAATTCTAATAGCTTCTTTGTTACTACTAGTAAGGCACTTGTTACTAGTAGCGATGCACTTGTTACTACTAGCGAACCTTGTTACTACTAGTACGGCACTTGTTACTAGTAGCGATGCACTTGTTCCTAGACCAGGAAAACTTTAGTTTTCTTTGGACCGTTTTACCCTTTTACTTCTTGGCTTTAGAGCTTTCTTCCATGTTGGTGTCTTTTTGTCATTTTGTATTTAGACCATTCTTTGATGTGTTTGTACTTTGCTTTTTCTTTAGGCCTGTCTTGTCTTCTCGTTTTCCTCTATGTACTTGTGTTTCTTTAGACCTTTCTTCCACTTGTTCTTTCTAAATCTTTTAAATCTTTCTTTGGACCTGTCTTCCTTCCTTTTCGATGTTCTCTAGGCGTTTCTCCTTTTTTTCACTTTTAGATAAATTTATGTTGATCGTTCTTCCTTGTCATTTTTCTCAGACCTTTCTTCCTATTATTTGTGAATATAATATATATATATTGTGTTTCTCTTTAGACCTTTATTCCCTTTCTTTTTTGTAGACCATTCTTCCTGCTCTTTTGTATCTTTTCTTTCCACTTTTTCCTGTTCTCTTTGTATTATATAGTGTCTTCAGACCCTGCTTTTCTTGCTTGTTGTTCTTTCTGTTTTTCCTCATTGCTCGCCGAGCCCGCTCCTCTAGTGAAACCCCAATTTGGAGTCCTAAGAAACATAACTCACCTTCCCTTTTCGAAAGCGAGCCTCCAGGTGAACTTGAGGTGAAGCTCTGAGTGCTACCTTGGACTCAACACATCAAAAGACCCAAACTTCCACAGATACCAGTAGCTTCTTGTAACTAGTAGCAATGGCCTCCACCTAATAGCGATGGCCTCCAACCTCTTGAAAATCTGTGAATGACTGGAACCCTTCACACCTCCACCTTGTCGTGCTTTTTCTTTTCCTGGTGCTCATCCACTTCTTCGTCCCTGCGCTGGTGACATGGTGCACATGCAGCTTGTGTTTCAAGCACAAGACGACTCCTCGGCGCCATAGCATATGCTGCAATAATTGCCTTGGAAAGCACTCTGCGATCATCTGCGATCAAACATTCTTGGAATGCATTCTGCTTGATCTCGGTTGGAGGCCATCGCTAGGATGCAAAATGCTTAGCTTTCTCAGCTCAGCGCTAGACTCTGCAGCTTCGTCGCGTGACTTCTGGAGCTTAACTGAGGCTGTTGCACCGAGGCTGCGGAAGCCTCGCTTTGTTGCCATCTCTTCAGCAGTGAGGCCATGTTGGTTGACTGATGTAGCAAGCGCACGGGCCTTGACAGCACTGAAAACCAAAAATCAAAGCTTTGCCTTGGAAGAAAAAGAGAAAAGGTAACCTAGAAGCGATGGCCTCCATTGCCTTGGAAGAGAAAGCCCGCACCTCCAACAACACTTTACAAACGTCTTCATGTCCAGAATGGGCAGCAAACATCAGCGCTGTGCTGCCTTAGTTCCAAATATGTAGATCGTATGATCGCAACCTTTGGAATAAAGAACATCCATGAGGCCTTCTTCGTTTGCCAGTGAGGGATCTGCTCTCAATCTGAGAAGCCCCTGCAAGCTTGAGACGCTGCGAGACATCAAATCTCCATTATCAAAAAGCAGTGCAGGCTTGTTGAACTGTCAGCTTGCACGGGTGAACTGGCAGTTCAAAATAGCTCAAACATCTAGAAGGGGTGCGAATCGCCAACATTTCTTTGTTGATTGCACCAAGCATTGCTGCGGTACTTGGCTTTGCTGCGGTATGCGAAATGAGAATGGTAGCAACGTAATATGGCCGCACAGTGGGAAACTGGGAAACATGCAAAGCACCTCCAGCACCGGCAGATTGCCGCGATGCGCTGCGTAAAGGAGTGGAGTTTCTGCACGGCGGTTCTTGGCATTGACATCAGCTCGTGCCTTTGACGTAACAAGAAGCTAGTAGTAACAAGTGCCACGCTAGTAGTAACAGGTGCCACGCTACTAGTAACAGGTGCCTTACTAGTAGTAACAAGGTTCGCTATTAGAAACAGCGGAATTCTTGCTCCTAGTAGTACGGCCAGGAGCTGCTAGTGGCGTCCTTGCTCCTAGTAGCGATGCCAGGAGCCCCTAGTAGCTTCTTGCTCCTAGTAGTACGGCCGGGAGCCCCCAAAACAAAACTACCAGAGAGAAATC